>DWKW01001856.1:0-11859 GCA_018250115.1 Doberes anticus | reverse complement strand
CGTTGTTACTCCCCAGGACTAAGTTGGAATGTTCCATGTCTAGTGTATTCTGCTTAACTACACCTTTGAAACCGAAACACGGGAGTGTTCACTACTACTTCATGATACAGCGGTAGTGTCGCCGCAGGTAGAGGTAGGCACCACCATCAACCATTTCATGTTTGACAATTAGCACATCAATTTGCTAATTGTTAGACTTGAATAAGAGACAGTTTTTATAACCGAAATGTGGTATATTATATTACTGAAGTACACACGCTGACATTAGGGACAAAAAGGGTAAGAGTAGTGTTACCAACAATCAAAAGAAATTAAACGAGTTGTCATACTTTAACACTAACCTTATTTTTTTTTAATGTGTACTCGTGAGATCAATTAAAATGGTTGTAATTTTTTTCCCATGTGTTTTTTTAAATATGAATATTAACGCAATAGTAAACGAGCATGCAGGCGACATGGAATCCAAATCCAACCTCAAATAAGACTGAACTCCCATCTGAGGTCGTACGTGAATGCGTTGCTACTCCTGAGGACTAAGTTGGAATGCTTTCTGTCCAATGTATTCTGCGGCTACAACGTCGCGTCTGGGAGTCTAGTATGTCATAAAATATTATAAGTAATAATATAGCAAAGTTCAATAAAATTTGTTCGCATCAATAAATAATATTCGTTTCAATATAACAGCAGTACAATATCGGAATACTATTAATCCGCCCGACTGCACCTGCAATTGTCGATGTCGAACATTAGATTGCTATCGTTTAACAGTGCGGGGGAAAAATTCTTATATTTTATTTTCGATATCATAAAATTCTTAGATAATTTGCGTGGCGTTCGAAATATCTTTGATGGTAACAGAGTTATATGTGGAAGAATCGCTTGCGGCGGCACCACCGCAGCACTGTTACTGCGGTTAAGCAGCAGTGTCAGCACTGCTGTGTTTCGTTTTGAAGGGTCCACACCCTTAAAAGGCAGAAGACACTGGACATTACAGCTTTGTCCTCCGTGGTGGTAACGCGTCCAGATACGACCTGAGATTGGACTTCTGTCCTATTTGAGTTTGGATGTTAATGTCCATGGGTTGCAGTGACTTCTTTACATACAAGGTCGTTTGCCACTTCGTTTAAAAAAACCATTTTTAAAAGGATTCACAAAATTTGAGCCGTTCCAGCTTATTACTTTGTACAGCGGACACTATACAGGAAACATTCCGACTTAGTCCTCAAGAGTAGCAGAGTATCCACATACTACCTCAGATAGAACTTCTATATTATTTGGACTCGGAATGCAATACTTGATTGACCACTCAACATCAGGGAGTCTGCTCAATATAGTGCTTTAATGTACAAAAATATTAAAAGACCGATGACATGGGAAATGAAGAAAAAGTTTAACTTTCGACTGCTATCATTGATAAATAATAAAAAAAAGGCCGATGACAGCGTTAGTGGGAAATGCAGATAAGGTTTAACTTTTGGCTGCTATCATTGATAAATAATACACAGTATAAATTTAAGATCTTATGAACAGTATGGTTTGATTTTTGGACAAAAAACGCAATAACATACGTGATTTTATTGAAAATTTGGGTCACCACCGTTTTGGTGGTTCTATTTCTAATTAGTAGTAGCTTTTCTACTACCTTCTCTACTAACTACTGGTTCGATTTGACCCATTTCCAATAGATCCCGAGATCATTGGACTAATATTTATTATGCAAAATTTTATCGTCTTCCGCCAAAAGTTGTGGCCGTAATACTGATGACAAATTTTGGTATGTCCAATCTGTATATATAAAAATCAATTATGTTTACGTCCGTAAAACTCGAAAAGTTATCTATAGATTAACTAGAACTTTTTATACAACGTTAAATTTCTCAATAAAAGTGATTTCATGTAGTTTTTATCTTGAAGTTCCTAAGGGAACTGGAAATTCGTTGAACACACAATTAGGTAAATAAAACATTTTTTTGACAGTCCGCTCACGGCCGTCCCTGGCGGACAGCTCCTGTCAACATTTTACTTCTTTGCTTTCTTTTGTGAAAAAAAATCTCTCAAATTTTTATTACTATGATGTTTATCTAATACCTTTAAACGAGAAATTCTTGTATATACAATATATATTATCTGAATCTCGGTAACGGCTCAAACGATTAAATTGAGCACGTTGGGGTTATCGGGGGCGATTAATCGATCTAGCTAGGTTTCATTTTTAGAAAACGTCATTTTATCCGTGTTTTCAGGCAATAAAAAACTGCTACAGTATCATTACATAAACTAAAAATTAGACTCTACCTGACATCTATTGGTGAGTACAAAAAAAAAGTGGTACCTAGTAATACTATTTTTTTTTTTAATTCGGAGCAACTAACGGCTTTACCGACACAGATAGTAATTGGTAAAAAAAATTATAAATTGATAATTAATAATAAATTGATAAAATGTGTTTTTTTAACTCACGTGTTCACTTAAAAATACCTAAAAGATCTTTGAATAAAATGCTTATAAACAATCTAACTTCCAGTAAATGAAAACGTCGATGTGGAAAAATATGTTACCGTGACCAGTTGATCGATGTGCATATCAATATATGTATTTTATCTGTGAAGCTATTTCATTATCTGTTTAAAAAAATAAATGTTAATATAGGTTAGTTTATTTTATACTGTATGTGCACATTCATTTGCATTGTTTACAGCGTTTAGTTTGTATGGATATGTGTGTAAAATTATAAAAAAAACGTTATTACTCTTAATTTAAACGGCTTTAAATTCGGCTTTTATTTCGAACTGAACTATACCTTAAAGTCTAACTGCGTCAACTAAGTAAGATAAACCGTGAAATAGTTCACAGTTCACACATACGGGTTTTGACGCCCCGTATGGCGCCCTGGTCAACGTTCGGACTGCCGTTCGGAGGGTCCTGGGTTCGATTCCCAGCGGGGCAGAAATTTGAATGATGAATTTAAATTTCTGTATCTGGTCTGGGTGTTTGTGTGCTTGTTTCTGTGTGTGCCTGTGGCACCCACGACACAGGTTAAATTCTACTGTGGGGCTATGAGTGTGAGATGTTTATTATTATTATTATTTATTATTATTCGATAACAACCCGCCCTTAAAAGCTCGAAAGAGTTTATGAAATTTTGTTAGTAGTGGTCACCCATCTAATGCCTAAAAAAAGCACTCGAGTTATGCGCGATTCTATTCTAGGCTAGATAAAATTTGATGGTGTGGCTCCAGGCAATCGTTTCGTTTCGTTACTTATCAGACATCTTTCGATAACATTAAGGAATATCATCATCAACCCCTTATTGTCCCACTGCTGGGCACGGGTCTTCACTCAGATATGAGAGAGTATAGGCCATAGTCCACCACGCTGGTCAAGTGCGGATTCGCGGACTTCACATGCCTTTGAGAACATTATAGAGAACTCTCAGACGTGCAGGTTTCCTCATGATGTTATCCTTCGCCGTTAAAGCGAGTGATAATTATTTCATAATGCGCACAAAATTAAGAAAATTTAGAATAGATAATATTTCAAGAAGGAAACAGAGGTGCGTGCCGGGATTTTAACCTCGACCCACCATAGCGGGATCGAGATGTTTCACCACTAGGCTATTACTCACTCACATTAGGGAATATACTTAAATAATTCTGCTATGACTATATGGGGGAGCTGCAATAGGTACACTACAACTAAAAAAACTGTAAGCACTACAGGTACACGTTAAATTTATGTTAACTCCAGAATGGATAAGTGGCTCTTGGATATACATATAAATGATTTCGTAATAACGTGTACAAAGGTTGATTTATACAACACGTTTCCGCGAGGTTACCAAAATAAAAGTGGAGCAATTTTAAATGAATATTGATTTATAATTTTGCTCGTTAATACTTAACTTTACTTAATATCCTGTTCAAAAATAAATCTCATACTTTAACTTTTAACTGAACACTTTGTTGAAATTTTAAACATAATAACAATAATAACACAACAGGAAGGTTTGTGGTGAGCCGTTGGTGAGTAGCAACACCATGTATCTAAATGCTCCCGGGGAAGTCTTACCTGTTACCTGTGTCATCTCTGGTAGGCACTATTCGCTATATGTATATATATATATACATATTTATAAACAGAATAGCAAACTAGCATGCAGACCAACTGTTAAGTGGTAAGTTAAGACAAAATGTTAAGTGTTCACAGCAGCCCATGGACATCCACATCAAACCTCAACTAGGACGAAAGTCTTATTAGAGGTCGTACGTGGATACGTTGCTACTCATGAGGACTAAGTTGGAATGCCTCTTGTCCAATATCTTCTGCCTAACCACACTCTTCACACACTCCACCACCACAACTCCAACACACTCTACCACCTTCAATTTACAAAAATTTAATAATACAAAAATTTAAATTCCCACTGAGCTAGAGACTAAGCTGTGCTACAGTTTATACAATTCTAGACTAAAAAACAATGCAGTATTAAATGTGACAAATATAGTATTATTATTTAACTTCAAATATCTGTGTGAACTAACATATGTATGTATGTATGTATAAGTCCGCCAATTCGCACTCGGTCAGGGTGGTGAACTATAGCCTGTAAACTCCCACAACTCCGAGAGGAGACCCGTGCCCAGCAGTGGGATAATAGTGAACGGGTGATGGAAATAGAAGTAACATGAAATAACACACTCGCTGTGTACGCATGTACCATTTGAACAAGATGTATCGTAGTTATGTCAACATCAGTCCATTGGGAACAGGGCATCAAAACAAACCCAAGAAAAATGGGTCGGAGCCACAAACAGGAAGAAGTTATAATAATATTACCGTTTGGTGAACATTTTTGTTTCATTACACTGACCAACGTAAATTGTGTTTCCATCTTTTGTCTGGACTTGTAGTCCAGTTCGTGTAAGTTATGGAACGATCTTCCTTCGGAGTCTTTTCGGAGCTCTACGATATGAAGCCAGACCAGACACCATCATGAAGTTCTGAACCGAAGAAACTACCATAGTCACTAAAAGAGCAGTAAAAGAGAATTAGTTGCGAAGTCTTTCATTAAATATATCGAACTTAGCAGTTGGGGATAAGACAAACCTGTACTTATAGATAGAATGAAGTAATTAAATCACCCCGCAGAGCTAGGCTCCTCGGCCTTCAATTATAAAGCATTTGTCTGACTCTGTGTGGGCGCAATGTGTATGGAAATGGAACGTGACACTTACATTTTTTTACTTGTTACTGGGGGAAATTTTATAAAAGATATCCGCGACCTCTTCGGAGGAGATTGCGTGGCTTTTGGGTTTTCTATTCACTATAACCTTCGGTTGCCGTTCCTGTGCCCCTGGGATCTCTCGATGGAACGCACCAGTGCCACTTTTGCTATGTACCAATAGGGTTCGTCCACAGACATGAAGCTATCAGTTCTTGAAGTCACGATCATCCCAGCTATCAGATACTCTACTCTGAGCATTTGCGCCTGTATAATCGCTTCTCGACTGTACCCTCTTCTACTCAAAAGGAGAAACCTTTCTTTTAGATAATTTCCAAAATTCAATAGCTACTTACTTTGAAGATTCAAATAGAAAACATGGTAACAAACAGTTTCGTACGAGCTATAGTAATGTTCTTTACCAGTTGGGGATGGTAACCGTACGTGTATCCGATGTTGAAGAGGGTTAGCAGGAGCTAATCTGTGTGAAAAAACATTCTAAAATGTATGTATAGTGTAAATAATATAGTTATAGTAGTATAATTTGATGGCGGTAGAGTCTTTTGTCGAAGGCTCGCCTGCGGCGGCACCATCGGTAAACCTAATTCTGCCGCAAAGTAGCAGTGTAAGAACTACTGTGTTTCGGATTGAAGGGTGTAGTTAGGCAGATGACACTGGACGGGAGGCATTCCAACGCAGTCCTCAGGAGTAGCAACGCATCCACGATGTTTTCCTTCACCGTTAAAGCGAGTGATAATTAATTCATAATACGCACATAATTTCGAAAATTTTCAATAAATAATATTTCGAGAAAGTAGAGGTGCGTGCCGGGGTTTGAACCTACACCTACCGAAGCGGGGTCGATATGCTTAACCACTAGGCTATCACTCACTTAATATAGGAATAGGGAATTAGAATTAGAGAATTCCGGGAATAGGGAATTATAGGGATCAGAGGTAGGAAGTGGAAGCATTGCTACTTTTGAACTAAGTTAGACTGCCTCCTGTCCAGTGTATTCGGTCCTTCTACATCTTTCAAACCGAAACACAGCGCTACTTTGCTGACAAGAAATGACAAAAAGTATGACGGTAGTATCTTTATGTGGAAGGCTCACGTGCGGCGGCACCACGCTGCACCTATTTCTGCCGTAAATCAGCAGTGTGAGAACTGCTGAAGAAGTGTTTCGGTTCCAAGGGTGTGGTCAGGCAGAAGACGCTGGAGGGGATGCATTCCAACTTAGTCCTCAGGAGTAGCAACGCGTCCACATACAACCTCAGATAAACTTTACCACCTTCAAGTTTTATCAAATTTGCATTAGTTCCGGTTCATTGAGCACATTGAGAATGAGAATCTGCCACAATTTTTTTTATAATTATTGACTATCAGTGCTTCCATTACAACAGACGTAGGAGTAGTCCCTTCAGAAAATAATCGTTCGATTTGCGAGTGTATTCAATGGAACGGAACTACTGAAATGTATTAAGAATCTACCGTTGCGAATATTTACAATTGATTCTCAGTGTTTCCATTATTACACACAATGAAAAATTCGATCTAAAGAAAGAAAAAAATATTGTTTTAAATTCACAGTAATCCTGTTCCACTGAGAATCAAGATTTATTGCTTACAGGCCCTCCGGTCGTTTTTAAATTTCCACTCTTCAAATAGAGAGAAAGTGGCCATAACCTTGTTATATTATTTGGGACGAAGTAGTTTATTTTGGAATATATTCCCATTTGTGGTAAATACATAAGTCAGATGATGAAAAACTGAGGGCTAGGCTGCTTTTGCTCAATTATTTGTTAATGTTACTGAAATCTATATATAATACATATATTTAATGTTTGTCTATATTTTATGTGTATATCTATTTTATTATTTATTGTTAATTTTATATTGTTCACTTCACTGTTGCACCTTCCACGACTTTTCTTCTTCACCAAGGGTTGACTGGTGGAGAATGCCACTAGGCATTAAGTTCGCCCTTTGCTGTTCCTGTTTAATAGTTAAAAAAAATAGTAAATAAATAAATAATACATATTTATATTTGTTATACATTATATAAGTTATAGTTTATTTAAATGTTACATATATACATATAATATACACTATATATTTTGACGACCCGTATGGCGCCGTGGTCAACGTGCGGTCTGCTGTTCGGAGGGTCCTGGGTTCGATTCCCAGCGGGGCAGAAATTTGAATGATGAATTTACATTTCTGCACCTGGTCTGGGTGTTTGTGTGCTTGTTTGTGTGTGTCCATGGCATCCACGACACAGGTTAAATCCTACTGTGGGGCTGTGTGGGGGTGTGTGAAACGTTATTATATTATTATTATGTATTTTTTTTTTTTGTGTACTGATTTGTGTTGTTTATGTTAGCTGAATATTATTAATGGTGTGCACAATAATGTATATTGTATTGTATATTATATTAATGTAAATACGTTAAAACTTTACGCTAAAACAGTCCAGTATGTATTAATAGCAAGAACGAACTGCCTTTAACAGCTACCTCGAGCACGAATAATTATGCTTCGTTTTTTTTAATTATTCCATCCAAATAGCAAACGAGCATGCAGGCCACCTGATGTTAAGATATCTGCAGCCAATGGACATCCACATCAAATCTCATCTAAGGTGGAATTCCTATCCGAGGTTATATGTGGATGCGTTACTACTCCAGGGGACTAAGTTGGAATGCCTCGTGTTCAGTGTCTTTTGCCTACATCCTTCAAACCGAAACACAGCAGTTCTCACACTGCTGCTTTACGGCAGAAATAGTTGCCCCAGCAGGCGAGCCTTCGACATAAGACTCTACCACCATCAAAAGCCTTCGTCTCCAATTCTTCTCAATTACCAAGTGGCATATTTAATTACATTTAAATGCCTATTTTATATATTATATAATTACAAATGTAGCCTATATTCATCCTCCAATGAAGACGAATCGATGGTACACCTCATTTGTAAATATCAGTACAGTAGAAGCGACGCTACCAGTATATATATGTACATAGGATATTTCTGCCCCGTCGGGTATTAAATCCAGGACCCTTCGAACGACAAACCGGCATGTTGAACACTGTGTGTCATCAACTACGTTGGTCGTTAATAATAAACTACGCTGGCCAAGAACGTATTCGCGGACTTCACATGCCTTAAGAACATTTTCGACATATCTCAGATGCCCAGGTTTCCTCTTTGTTTTTCCTTGTCAATAAAGCAAGTGACAATTAATTAATAAAACGCACATGACTTCGAAATTAACAGGTGCGTGTTGATTCGACTCCAACTCACTGGAACGGGAGGTCTAGATCCCTAACTCATCACTGCTTTTTTAAATCCTTTTTTTTAAGATGTATATAAACCATCATGTGGGCCACCTGATGTTAAGGCGATTCGTCGACAGAATTGATCTGTTTATTATTATGACGTTTCACACTCATAGCTGCACTAGAGGATTTAACCTGTGTCGTGGGTACCATGGACACACACAGAAACAAGCACACAAACACCCAGATACAGAAATCTAAATCATTCAAATTTCTGCTCCGCTGGGAATCGAACCCAGGATCCTCCGAACAACAGACCGCACTTTGACCACGGTGCCATATTAAATAAGGTAATTGAAAAGATTCTTACCTTACTATAAGCAGATGTTACTTCAGGTTTTGGTGTTGTATCAAACAAATTGAGACGTGAATTCTGGAAGAAATCCGGACTCGAGTTTTCTCTGGAGAACAATTCAGCTGTTGAGCTTTCTCTGGTCAAAGATGGTCTTTGTTTTACGAACGGGTTGTTCCTGGCTGCTTTGGCATGTTTTAAAAAATTGAATTTGTTTATTATTTCCGGACCGGGCGAAGGAGAAGGCGTATCTTCTGCACTAGATGGAGTTGGGGTGTCTGGAGAAATTGATGCCATTTTCTTTCTTTTTTTTAAACACTAACTGACAAAACTATTACGACATATGTCCAAAATCTGTATTAAATTTTCAACTTTTTATTATATCGAGCTGTTATTATTTTAGATCTATCACTATCGAATTGGTAAGAAGATCGTCAAATCTAATAACCGCACTGAGATTCTATCACAAATTATTTTGAAAATTACACATATCCGGCTACTATTTGTTTCGCGTTCATTTCCATTGCCTCAAAGTCGGTCGTAGAAGCGCGAAGTACAAGGTCGTTTCAAATTATTCATGCGATTTACGTTACTGTTAAGATAATTTTGACGTTAGCTCTATGTAGAGCATATAACGTGATTATTTTGAACGTCCGCAAGCGTTCGTGCTTGGCGCTACACTGCGGATAATATAGAGCGGACTATTGACGACGACGCGTGCGCATCTACTCGTATGATAGAGTTACGACTGTTTCAAAATATACGAGTAAGTGGTTAATCAATATTATCCGCTCCTACGCTTATCAAAGATTTTGTTTAGGTAGTAACAGTTTATGAGTACGTATTATTAACAAAATTATAACGACGACGATAAGCTTTGTTGATGATGTTCTCATCTCGATTTGTTAGCAGTAAGCCCGAGAGTGAATGATAGTGCCTAGTGGTAAGAAATCTTGAAATTATTCGAAATTGACATTGACCATTATTTCTAAATTATGCGTGTATTATAAAACAAAACATGTCGCTTTAACGGTAAAGGACAAACATCCTGAGGAAACCTGCATGTCTGAAAGTTCTACTAAAGTAAACTTTATGCTTCAGAGTTTATTGAATGGTAAATAGCTGTATGTTATGTGTACGTTAAAAGGCGTCAGGTGGGAATATTGTTACTCTGTGGTCGACAATAAACACTGTATATCGTAGATAGGCAGAAGACACTGGACAGGAGGCATTCCAACTTAGTCCTCTGGAGTAGCAACGCATTCACATACAACCTCAGATAAGAGTTCCGTCTTAGTTGAGGTTCGATGTGGATGTCCATGGGCTGCTGTGACCACTTAACATCAGGTGAAAAACACGCTCGTTTGCTCTTTGCTCTTTGTTTTTCACCACCTTTCAAGCAAGCGACAATCTACATATAACTATACTACTAAAATTTAGAGGAGCGTGCTGAGATTCGAACCCTATAACACTGGAGAGAGAGGTCGAGATCTTCAACCACTAATCTATAACTGCTCTTTTAAACTGGTTAGTTAAAAATATATTATTGGAATAGCAAACGAGCATGCACCTTTGCAACCGAAACACAGCAGTTTTAACACTGCTGCTTTACGTCAGAAATGGGTGGCAGCAATGGTGCTGCAGCAGGCGAGCCTTTGAACTAAGATTCTATCACAATCTAAGAAAGTGATTATAAAAAAAGTAATGTCACATTTAACCTCAAATAGGACTGAAATACTATCTGAGGTCGTACGTTGCGTTGCTATTGTTGCGGACTAAGATGGAACGCCGCCTGTCCAGTGTATTCTGTCTAACCACGCTCTCCAAACCTAACCACAGCAGTGCTCACACTGCTGCTTTACAGCAGAAATAGATGAAGCGGCGGTGCCGCCGTTGACGAACGAAATACGACTCTACCACCATAAAAACTTGCTAATCCTTTCATATTGAAAATAAAATGTCTTCTGCAATAGATAATTAAAATTTGTTGATGCCGATAGTGGATATACACAGAACTGAACGTAGTTAGTGATAAAGCGTGCAAATCCCCAAGGGGTTTACGTGTTTGCTGATAGATCAGTTTCAGGCTATTTATAGTTCACATAGAATTATCGACCCGTGTGCGCTCTAGTTAGTAACTGCGAATAATCATGCCATGGACGAACACTTGTTACTGCATGATGCTCGCGTGGATCCGCTTGGACTGGGAATAAAAAAACTTATATTTTGTTATAATGCAGCCATCCTTTGATATTAATGAACAAATTACTATCTTACGGAAACGTAGTACCGGGATAAAAAATATCCGATGTATCCGGGACGTGGTCATCTGTGTGTCAAGTTTCATCAAAATAGTTTTAACACGAGATTAAGGAAGAAAAATCGTTCTGCATTTACATAGATCTGCATTTTTTCAAGACAAATCGTTAACGTGGAAAAATAAACCTTAAGTTCTGTCTACATCACGAATAAACATCAAATTTAAGATTCAAATTTTAGATTTAAATGTAATTTTGCACACAGATTGTCACGATTTTATTAAGGTCGTTACCGTGGGATAATATGCCATACAAGTTTGTTAATGACCTGAATCAACTATGTATAAGAATCTTTTTTTAAATCGGGAAAACAAAGGATTCTTCCAAAAAATTTCGAAAAAATACTTACCTCTTCATTCCAAAAACTACGTCGCTGGTCTACTCGTTTTATCCACTACTGGATACGGTTCTCTAGGAAATGTGAAGAGAGGTTGGAGTCTGTGTGAACAACGGCTGGAAGGCCACAAATGGTGTTACCATTGTGGCCAAGTGCGATTTACTGGATCTCACATACCTTTAGAAACATTATTGAGAACTCCAAGTTATTAAAACAATTTTTTTTTTTATCTTAAAAGAGTAGCAAACGAGCATGCAGACCACCTGATGTTAAATGGGCACTGCAGCCCATGGACATCCACATAAAACCTCAACTAGGACGAAACTCCTATCTGAAGTCGTATGTGGATGCGTTG
>DWKW01001855.1:0-11859 GCA_018250115.1 Doberes anticus | reverse complement strand
GAGGGTCCTGGGTTCGATTCCCAGCGGGGCAGAAATTTAAATGATGAATTTAGATTTCTGTACTCGGTCTGGGTGTGCTTGTTTTTGAGTGTGTCCATGGCACTCACGACATAGGTTAATTCCTACTGTGGGGGCTATGAGTGAGACGTTATTTATTTAAACTTTAAAAGCCAATAGGGCCCAGAGCATGTGACGTTAGAAAAAAAAATATATATATGTTTAGTTTTTATGGACACCGCGACCACTTCCACTACATTTTTTCTCTTCCATTTCCCATTTTTTGCCTCGACATAATTTTTCAAATGAAATATGTTTTATCTACAATATGATGGTGGTAGCTATTTCTGCCGTATAGCAGCAGTGTGAGACCTGCTGTATTTCGGTTTTAAGGGTGTGACAGAGGACACCGAACAAGAGACAATCCAACTTAGTCCAGATGAGTAGCAACGCTTTCACATACGACCTCAGATAGGAGTTTCGTCCTAGTTGAGGTTTTATGTGGATGTCCATGGGCTGACCACTTAACATCAGGTGGCCTGCATGCTCGTTTGGTATTCTTTTAAGATAAAAAAAAACTGGCTACGTGTTTACGAATGTCAAACATTTTTGCTCAGAAACGCAGTGAAACGAGGATTCAGTTTTAACTAGATGGTATAAGGACTGGATATGAGGACTGAAGGATGGTGCTGGATGGAACTAGGTATGCGTAATAAGCAGAAGAAAGGGTCTTGAGTAATGGCAGACGTTAACCATTACAATTTGTTTTTTATTTTTTAACTAAAACTAACCAATAAATGATTCGGTGGTGGGAGTCTCATGCCGAAGGCTCGCCTACGGCGGCTCCACCGCTGCCCTATTTCTGCCGTAAAGCAGTAGTTGGAGAACTGCTTTACGGCTCGTTTACTTTGCGTTTCGGTTTGAAGAGTGTAGTTAGGCAGACACTGGGCTGTAGATTGTCCAATGTAGTCGTCAGGAGTAGCAATGCCTTCCACATACACCCTCAGACAAAAAGACAATGCTTATAAAATTGCGAAGTAAAGGTAATTAAACTATTTACAATTTGGGCCGATTATAATGTCGCACAGCTAAGTAGGTCGGTTAACCTGGCGCCTGCTGCATCATTGCGGATTGTACTTTTATGATGCCTCTGAGGAGGTAAGTCGATTTTTTTTTTAATCGTAAAAGAATAGCAAACGAGAATGCAGGCCACCTGATGTTAAGTGGCCACTGCTGCCCATGGACATCCACATCAAACCTCAACTAGGATGAAAGTCCTATCTGAGGTCGTATGTGGATGCGTTGCTACCCATGACGACTATGATGGAATGCATCTTGTCCGGTGTCTTTTGCCTAACCACACCCTTAAAAACGAAACACAGCAGTTCTCACACTGCTGCTTTACCGCAGAATTAGATGCAGCGGTGGTGCCGCCGCAGGCAAGCCTTTGACATAAGACTCTCCCACCGTGTGGCTAGCTATACGTGGCACGTGGTGTAGATGTCATCATCAACCCATTATCGTCCCACTGCTGGGCACGGGTCTTCTCTCAGAGATGAGAGAGTTTAGGCCATAGTTCGCCACGCTGGCCAAATGCGAATTGGCGAACTTCACATGCCTTTGAGAACGGTATGGAGAACACCGTTAAAGTGAGTTATAATTAATTCATAATACGCACATAATTTCGATAAATTTGAATAGACAATATTTCGAGAAATAGAGATGTGTGCCGGGATTTTAACCTCGGCCCTACGTAGCGGGGTCGAGATGCTTAACCACTACGCTATTACTCACTTTGAATCAAAATGATAGATTATCAGAACAGATGAAGCAGAAAAGGAATTAAATATCGAACTGTAACGCTAATTTCAAATTCAAGTTAAGTTAATCTGATATTACCAGCAAACGATTATTTTTTGAAGAAAAGGAGGGAAATTCTTATGTCGTATCTGTGAGAAGTTTCAATTCAATACCACGTGCTTTTTATGAACTCCAAGACAATAGACGAGAGACCGAAGCTGTACTTGACACGCGTAGACACTAATTACTGAGACTACCTATTGTCTTTCATTGAATAATAGCAGCATTGTGATAAGGTTTGCGGCGATACCTACAAATAATTCTAATAATTAATTAGAAAACCTAAGAAGTTAATTAGAAATCCTCTAGAACTTTCACGTCAAAGTCAATCAAGCAATCTGTCAATCATTTTCAGCGGCGGTCAATAATGCCTATTTACCGACGCAGCATCATCACCATAAACCCATTATTGTCCCACTTCTGGGCATAGGTCAGGGATTTTAGGATATAGTACCCAGTGCGGATTGACAGTCTTCATCTGCCGAAATGAATGTCTTCTCACGACGCTTTTCTCTACCATTAAAGCTTTTATTAATTACTAATACGTACATAAAATGGAATTTGAGGTGCATGCCGAATTTAGAACCCCGACCTTACCGGAACGGGAAGTAAAGATTCACTAGGCTTATTCCCTGCAATCAGATTTAGTGACGCATATGGAAATCTGCATTTGCATATTGCTGATAATCACAGATCTGTTGGTGTCTGTGAGAACTGTATCGGAGGGATTCGTGGATCATTTTTTAGTCTGGAAAACAATACCTTTCAAACGGCGATACAACAAAGCTACTTTCCAAAAACTGAAAGCTTGGCTGTTACCGCAGTCAAATCCTAATATTCTACTGTACCTTTTGAATTATGCGAATATATTTATATGGTACAGTCAGAAGGTTGAATAGAAGCCCCGGCAGAGATACCACCACTGCGCTTGTTCTGCCTTGAAATCTCCTCTGTAGTAGTACTCGCTCTGGCGGGTTCCTTTCCGAAGGGTGTTGTTACCAGACATATAAAACGAGGAATTCCAACTTAACCAACGGGAAAAGCAACTCATCAATGTTTAATGTTTAAGGGGACTTCGGTAGTATTTCGGATTGAATGTTCATGACTGTGTTCATTTAATTTTTTTTTTTTGCACGTATCATTGCTAGGACAGCAAGAAAATATGGTAAGTAGAGCTAGAGATTCAACAAAAAAAATTATCTTTTGTTTAAAGATAGGATTTCGGTTATAATATTGAGACAAAACCTGTAGCGGAATATAAGAAATTAAGCCCTTGAAACAACAAATCTCGTTAGGTTTTGCTCGTATTGCCTAAATTGTCTAACTATTGATTTAAAGTGGGGTCAATTATATATATTTCAAAACGCAGTTCCTTATATCATTATACTTTTTTTGGTAGCTTAAGAAGTACGCTCAGTTATTACCGACCTTATTGAAAACAAATATTTCGGTTGCTGTAAATTTGAATATTACTGAAAAATATAGTCACCAATAGATAATAAAGTTTATTTTATAAAGTATTTTTTGATACGTTAGGTAAAAAACACTACAACGATGATTGTAAATCGCAAGCCTTGTTCACGAACAACTTACCTTAAAAGCACTCGTATAATTAGCTAGCACACTGAATCCAGCTCGATCCTTGAATGAACTATGAGAATAGACAGCAATCCTAGACATTTATACCGGAGTCACAGGTATTGACCAATGGTGTGACGTGATAATTGTCAAATGATTCAATGTGGCCGATGGGAAAACAATGGCAGGTCATGCGGAAGGTACATAGATTTATTGATAACAGTTAATCATTACTCAAGTTATTGCAGTAGTAGGTATATATAGTTGATACTACATTTTCTTGATCCTTGATGCTAAATAATTATAAAGAAGATGAGCATAAAGGATGTAAATCCATGACTGACGATGTTTTTTGTTAAATGTAGAATGTCATTTAGGACCGAGATCCTTATTTAGTCTTATATGGAAGGGTCTCCTGCAGCGGCACCACGGCTTTATTTTACACCCGAAGGGTTTCGGTTTGAAGGATGTGGTTAGGCATAATCCACTGGACAGGATGCATTTCAACTTAGTCCTCACGAGTAGTAACGCATTCGCTCACTCAGATGGCTTCGCGCCTATTTATTTAATGTTGTAGGTTTGTAGTGACAACTTAAAATCAAATGACCTGCAGGCTCGTTTGCAATTACTTTGATATAAACAAAAAATGTGAATAATGTAACTACGTAGACAATGAATTAAATAATATTTAATACGATGCGATACCATATTTTGATACGAGACTCATTTACGAGAGTTTATCCGTCATTTTGTCGGAGTTTGTTCATCTTAAAGAACTATACGATACTGATGACTAGCACTTTGTTTCAGAATCCTAGTTATTTAGCCATGTTTAACAGTTCACGCGACGCTCTTTCTGATCATCAGTAGTTTGAGCAGCATCCATCTTTAACAACGCTTACGAAGAAAAAGATAGTCAGCTTATGGTCTCCATTACTGATCCAATATCTAGTTCACGTTCAAATTCATCATATGTAATTTGTCGATTTTCTCAAATAAGTCTTTTAACTGCTCAACATTTATAGTCGTGGTTTGCGGCCGACAAACTTTTGGCTCACTTCTTCCTTGTCCTCATCCTCTGAAATTTAGAAAAAAATGTTATTTGTGAACATTCAAACCACCAAAGCAGTGGTGAAAGGTTCAAAAAAATATTGTTTTTTCTTACTGTTCAAATCTTTAAACCTTTTTGTGTTTTTTATTCAGTCATACTAAATTATAGCTTGAAAGTCACGTCGTGACTCATTCCATTGCTGTTAGATCACAGATTAAAAAAACGATTCCGTTTCCAAATTTGTTAGTAAATAACAAGCCGTTACGATGATTTATAACTTGCCAGCGACAAATAAATTGGTAAAGAGTATCGTATTAGCTTTCGCTTACCTCTTGTATCGTAAATGTAATGTAACGTAATGTTTTAAATGAAATAGAATAACAAAGCTCATTCAAAATGTATGAACAAAAAGTTAAGCAATCATTAAGCATCAGTATTCTCAGCAAGTCAGCTTCAAATAGAAGGATAAGCAATAATTTTAATTTAAGTATGAAGTATATGAGATAGATTTTAGAGGAACGCGGATGGAATATGTATATTAAATTAAAAAATTTTTACAAAAAAATTTAATACTCTGTAGAATAATAATAACTTTTAAATCTTGTTGTTTAATTTAAGATCTAACAGACAGTGTGCTTTATATGTACCAACATATATTGGACACTATAGAGTACAGTAAAATGTATTTACTTTATAAAACCTGTAAAATAATCTCACGAGAACATGCCAAATAATTATCCCTTTCATCAGATTAATTACTATTACCCATTTAACCATAATTCGTGTAACATTGACGTATTAATTTCCATAATTGTATTTTTTCCTATTGACAGAAAATTATTTTAATTATAAATGACCTAACAATGTAAAAGGTGTGAAATTAAATGCAAATTATTCTTTGATACTAGTTTTTACTAAACTTACAGAATTTAAATCCTCATGAACTGTTATCTCTATCTTGTAATGTTCTTGAACGTAGGGTACTGGTTTGATATTAACAGGTTCCTTGTCCAATGAATCACATATGATTCATGCCCATTGTTTTACTATTATGTCTAGTCTACGGGACAGCCAAAAGGTTAATCCTCAGAATCAAGAAAGTCGCCAGTGAATAAACCTATGCAAATGTATTCGAACGTTCCTTCGTATAAATGTAATATGTAGAACTTCACATACGGATAAGTTAGTTTAATAATTCATTATGTTCTTGTTAATTAAATCATTATTTTTGCTTAAGGTAAAGAAGGACATAGTGAAGAAACTCACATGCAAGAGAGCTATACCTACTATTTTCAAAAATACCTAACATTCTCAAAGTTGTGAGAAATTCTCCATTCCCTTCTGGCCAGCGTAAACTCTATCACATAAGCCCTTCTCTGTGAGAGTAGATTCACGAGGTTCTATTGGACACTTACGGGTTTTATTTTCTGACGTGCTCTAAGAAGAATTATCAATATTAAATAAATACTGCTTCACACCTTTAGCCTCAAACTAAGATTCCCTATGTAATGAGTGCCATGGACACACGAGAACCTACGCTCAGTCCGGAAACAAAAATCTATATTCATCAGTCGAATTCATCCTCCGCTGGGAATCAAACCTATAACTCTCTGACCGTCATGTTAACCACTGCGTTATACGGGTTGTGAACCAGTGGTATGAGCCATTTGACAAAGATTTAACAATAAAACTCTACTCTCGATGATCTTTTGATGTTGGTAGTCTTATGTCGAAGGCTCGTCTGGGGTGGCAAAACCCCAGCACCTATTTGTGCCCTAAAGCAGCATGTGAAAACTGGTGTGTTCCGGTTTGAAGGGTGTAGTTAAGCAGAATAAACTAGACAGCAGGCATTCCAACTTAGTCCTCAGGAGTAGCAAAGCATCCACACACAACTTCAGATCGGACATCCGTCCTTATTGATGTTAGATGTGGATGTCCATGGACTGCATTGAGAACTTAACATAGGGTGGCCTGCATGCTCGTTTGCTATTCTGCTCATATAAAAAAGCTCAAGAACATCTGAGAAGAAACTAGAGTTGACTTCGATCAGAAGTTTTGAAAAACTTTCGGACTAATCCGAAACTTGGAAGACGAATGTCGAAAGTAAACCTTTCTTCGGATAATGCTTAGTGGGCAGCCGTTAACTTCAATAATAAATGATAATAATATTCAATAAGAACTATGTAGTTCTAGTTTTGTATAATTGTATTATTTTTTTATATTCAAACTCTATATTACACTGACTGTAAATTTGTTCATTATTGTTTTTCATGCCAGTTGTTGTTTTCCTTCTGTCATAGAATTATATTTTCTTGTTTCGTTACACATCTCGACGCCGCTACTTTAAGTCGAGGTTCAAATCAAAGATTTGAACCTTTAACGGTGAAGTAAAACATCGTGAGGAAACCTATATGCCTGAGAGTTCTCCATAACGGTCTCAAAGGCATGTGAAAGTTCGCCAATCCACACTTGTCCAGCGGAGTGGACTATAGCCTAAACTTTCTCATCTCTGAGACCCGTGAAGACCCGCGCCCAACAGTGGGACGATAATGGGCTGATGATGACCATGGTGGTGGTAGAGTCTTATGTCGAAGGCTCACCTACGGCGGCACCACCGGTATACCTATTTCTAACGTAAAACAGCAGTGTGATAACTGCTGTGTTTCGGCTTCAAGGGTGTAGTTAGGCAGACGACAATGGACGGGAGGCATTCCAACGTAGTCCTCAGGAGTAGCAACACATCCACACACAACCTCAGGTGCGGTTGTCCATGCGCTGCAGATACCACTTAACATCAGGTGGCCTGCTATTCTGTTATTATACTAAAAAAAAAAATGTAAGGCAATTTTTATACATTTATTTTTGCAACATTTCAAATACGACAAGTCAAAAATGTTTCCAATCTTTTGCCGCAGTATGGCAGCAGGTAAAGGAAATCGATTTAGTTTACTTCACTTACTGGCAAACCCATCACTGTCCTTTATGAGTACGTAAAAACTGTATCATTTAATTTTTATATAGAGTAGCAAACCAGCACCTAATTTTAATTTCATTTAATTCTATTAGTTACTTAGATAAAGATTAACTTCAGCTTTAGATTTACATAGCATTCCTTTTAAGATTTGTTGATATTTATCTCCAAATTTAAAAAGCGGTTGAATATTTTTGAATCAAGAAGCTTGAAACAAAAAATATATGTTGGATTAGTGAACCCATACAGTCATAGCGACTTTTGAAGTTGACAAGTCGCGTTCGAAAATTAATTTCTCTAAAGAATATGTTCGTGCAATAATTTGCTACAACTTTTGAAAAGGAACACTGCTTCAATGTTTCGAGGAGATCTTTTTACTATTTCATGATGAAGCACCGTGTCTTAGAACCGTCGAACGCTGTTTAGAATTTCAGCGTGGACATATAAGCCTTAGTGACAAATCTCGTGATGGACCAAAAAACACCTATACCAAAGATAAATTCGCCGCTGTGAGACAGCTTATTATCGAAGACCATCATATAATAAACCGTGAGATAGAGGCATCATTGGGCATTTCAGGTACAGCAAACTCTCTCATCTAAGAGAATAGCCGTGCCCAGTAGTGCGATTGATAACGGGTTGATCTCTATCAGAGAAGAAAAAAGATTTTTCATGAAGCGCTTGGTGTGGGAAAACTGGTCTCTCGTTGGATCCCACAATGCCAAACAGAAGACCATACGGCGACTCTTGTCAGATGGTGTAAGTAAATTATTCAACGATCTAACTCAGGAGAGACAAATCACATGTAGTGGACATTGTCAGTGGTGATGAAACTTAGATTTATGCTTATGATCCTAGTTCTAAGCAGCAGTCACCCAACTGGGTCTTCCAAATTCAACCAACCAAGAAATTCAAAATTCTCCCGAAGCACTTCAAAGAAAATGGTGGCGAGATTCGTTTCTAAAACCCCGTATAGTCCAGATTTAAGCCCTAATGATTTTTTTATTCTCCCCATAATTAAAAAGTCTTCGTGGACATCGCTTTCAGACTAGTAAAGAAACAGTCCAAGCTTATGAATCGGCCATTTTTACAAGCCCAAGTTTAGAGTGGAATAAATATTAAAAAAATTGGTTTGACCGCTTGGAATAATACATCAAAAATCATGCAGAATATTTTGAAAAGTAATAAAATACGTACAAGGTGACCTTGTAATTCGTTATTTTTCCTTCAAGCGACAATAAGGCATGCCTCGTATCTTTGAAAAAAAAAGTGATCAAATGACGCACATTGAATGCATTACGATAAATAAAAGCTAGTTTTGCAAGCCTCTGTAACAAGAACAGTGGAAAAAGCCCGAAGTTATTGTAGTGTGATAACAGGCGCAACTCATTCATGCTAGTATCTGGAATCGAGATATTAATTATTAAAATGCTTGACATGACAGTTTCAAGAATTAGATCTGTTTGTTTAGTACGATGGTAGAATAATAATAATCAACTAACGTTCTGTATACATTGTCATGGCGGTGCTAAAATTCAAATGGTGAATTTAGATTTGTGTTCCTGGGACAGATGTTTGTGATCATGGTTCCGTATGTCTATGGCAACATAGGCTCTATCAGTGTGAAGCGTTATTATACAATTATTTTTTTAAAAATGTGCGGTTTGACTGAACCATAGACGAAAGACCCGCCAATCAGTAGGATTATCGCCTTATCGGACATATTTCTTCAGTATTGTTTTGAAGCGTGTGTCGTTTTATAAGCTTTTTCTACCACATTGTGTTCCGTCACAATTTAATTTGTCACTAATTTTTTACACCAAGTCTTTTGTTTCCGTAAAATTAAATATGGATGATTTAACAGAGAACGGCCAGTAGGCATTCACAGGCTGCAAGAATTTTATTGTTTTCAGGTATCTATCGAGTTACATTTGTATTAAAAATTTGTTGGGAAATCCGTTTTAAGTAATAACTATAAACACCGCGTTCGGCTCTGCTCGACTGATGCATTCATATCAAAGAGGTTTCCAATGGTGAGGAAACAGGAGCTATACAGGTTGAGTATGTAATTCGCCTTCATATCAATTATGAGACAATGTCCGTCTTGACAACGTCTGATTTTTATCGGATTTAATTATTTAAATTGTTTTACGAATGCGAGTAAAACGTACCAAAACAACGTAAATAATTATTAACGTTTTATTCGTGCTTCACCACTTTAAATTTTTATTGACCCCCTGATGGCTGATATTACACAGTATTTTTTGTCAATCAGTAGGCCGTAACGATGATAAAATCTCGACCAAAGTCCAAGCCTTCGTTTTTTAAATGTACCATTAAAAAGCCTCGTTCCTTAATGATAACTGACTTCCTTTAATTGTTATAATCTGATACAAATATATCACCGTAATATGAAAGATGCAGAAACAGGTAAATTCGGTACAAGGGCGATAGACCAGTTTATTTGCATTGCCCTTGCAAGTGACTCACACTCTGTTAGACACCGTTCATTAGCCTGTTAATAATTTTAAGTAACCAGATCAACAATGCTACATGTACACGTATACGTATACACTTATACGTTTTATTGCACTACCTTAAATTCGTAAAACTTGTCATCCTATGTTATAGTAGAGTTGCGAGGCGGCCGGGAAATCCTGGACTTTTACGTTTGGTCTTGTATCCAGTAAATATAGTTAAATTAGTTTTTTTTCCATTGTTACGATTAGGTCGCCCCGGCAGCGGTCAAAGCCTTATCAAGCATGCGTTATTTCCGAAGGGAGGAATATTTATATTAGCTAAACAAAGTACTCGATTTTTGCTTCAGGTTTGGTAATTAACCAGAACATACATACCATACGTATGTTAGAGTTTTTTATAATATAGGCGTAGCAAACGAGCTTACAGGCCACTTTAATGGTCATTCAGATCATAGACAAGTCCTGTCTGTGGTCGTACGTGGATGTATACATTTTTTGCAACAAAGTACAAATTAGAAATCCTAAACCGCTAAAATCCTCATTCATGTTTATTCATTATATCCGTGTAACTTACAGTTAGAACTTTCAACATTTCAGATAATAAACATGAATAAATCGACAATGCTGTATACTAAAGTCATTTGTTTTTTAAATTCATATAATTGATCAATTAATAAATTATTGAAATTGTCTACTTATAATCGGATTCGATGTTTAATGTTAATGAATAATGTACATCTTTCGTGGACGGGATTGGCACACGCTACTACAAAGTCTTTGTGAGAAGGTGATTAAAAGGTAATTTTCCATTGTTTGCGATTGGCGATGTTCGCAAGCCAATAGATATTGTCCATAATGTAGAAGGAAAATTTGTGTACACCCGAGTGCATTCAAGGTTTATGTTACCTATCTACTTCATATTATATGATCTTGCATGTCGTAAAAGTAAAGATTATTATTATATGAATTATTTCGATTTATTATATAAATTATATAAATGTGAATATTATTCAATTTTTATACTTAATTCCTATTTGTGTACTTTGAAATGCGCTTCTCTCGTTAGTCTCAGTTACTGAAAAAGTGGAGAGGCCAAAAAAACTTAACTTTCCTTGGAGATTGAATATTTTAAATTTTTCTGAAGATTGTTGTTACCTTTAAAGGCTAACATAGTTTATGGGTAGAATAAGAAACGGCCTATAGATCACACTTCAAGTCGGATAACATTTAAAAATAATCGCAATTTTACTTCATCAGGCTCTTAAAAATGAACACCGAATGTTTACTTTAAAAAAGTTAAAAAAAATAAGCAAATGAAGAATTCTGAGAAAGTATCGAATTGTAGCCCTCATTTAAAATTGAAATTTTATATTTTTTCCCTTTCTTTGACGTTTCGTTTCACGTTTTGAAAAACATAGTAACTCAATGTATTCGATAATAGTACAGCGTCAGAATTGTTTAAAATAAGTTATTTTTGTATTTAAAACTATTAAGCGAGCTTTATGAACTTCAATTACCATTATTATAATTAATAAACGACCTGTACGACGCCGTGGTCAACGTGCGGTCTACCGTTCGAGGGGTCCTGGGTTCGATTTCCAGCAGGGCAGAAATTTGAATAATGAATTTAGATTTCTGTATCTGGTCTGGATGATTGTGTGCTTGTTTCTATGTGTGTCCATGGCACCCACGACACAGGTTAAACCCTACTGTGGGGATATGAGTGTAAAACGTTATTTATTTATAATTTTATAAAAACCTACGCAGAAGATGTTGCAGAAAAATATTATATTCATATACTTAATATTATTATTATGTATCTTTTTACAAATCACAGGTCCAAGATGTTATAGGACTAGATCATTTGGAAGGCTGGCGTGGATGAGGACACAGGTCCAACACGTAAAAACCCCTTTGAGATA
>DWKW01001854.1:0-11860 GCA_018250115.1 Doberes anticus | reverse complement strand
ATTTTCGTGAACCTCCTCTATTTCTCGCAATTCTCTTCGTGCCGTGATTTGAACTTAGACCCAACGTAGCAGGGTCGAGATGCTTAACCAGTAGGCAACCACTCACTTATAGACTATTAATGGAAGAATTAAATTACCCAAATGTGATGTGTTACCAAACGTGGCAGATATCCGTTGATACGCAGTCACGCAGTTTTGCCTGTGTACTGACAGGCTTCAAAATTACTCTGAATTACTCTGCTGATTAAGAAATTTATGGGTTACGTCTACTTTTGAATTACTCGTTCACTGCTTTACTTTTTTACTGTCCACTTTTTGATGGTCTGCGCTGCAATAAAAATGCCACAAAACCTCTTGAAAGTTTTTAATTTTACTTTTATCGCCAGCTATACAGGGTTTATAACCCGCACTATTCGTGCTCGAATTTGAATCAAACAAAGTTGTTTTTAACGAGCATGTTTGTCTCGTATTTGTCTCACGGGGAACGACAAATAACTACGATATTATATATGTATGAACCGATATATTTTTACGACTAACCATTCGTACGGATTTTTATTAAATACGTATGTAAAAAGAATATTATGGAGGACGTCAGATTATCACCGGAGTCGCATGCCGTCCGGTTTGGGCTCTGGGATTGGGATTTCGGAAATCACGACAGCTTGTTGTGGCTCCAAGCTTAGCAGGGATAGTTTGTCTAGATAGATGATACAAAGACGAAAAAATGTTAATAATTTAAATTTTCTACGTCTTCGTTCAGGAGTTTCAAAACGCTCTTTGTTTTATGATAACTAACGAGACCGACTCCTTACTTAGCGGCTGCCAAGACGCGGTAACCACCGAGATCCATTAACCGAGATTCGCCTTAAATTAGAAGTAATTTGTATGTATTTAGCGACCGATAAACGGCACAGCACACAAGATTGGACGCCGCATGCAGGTCGCTGCAGCCTTGACGTTAGAAAGAGATATTATTAGCTATTATATTATTTCGGAAGGGATTGTACCTTACCGGCAGGAAAGCATACGTATGTTTATACGTATTCTTTTAAATTATTGATCAGTATATGTCGTGGCTCTATTTATTAAGGTACCTTGTCACTTCTTTGACGATACTAAAGAATTCTCATGTACAGTCCTGGGAAGTCTTACTTATGAATATTATATGAGTATGAATATCTATCCGGACAACGTTGGTTACATGGACCATTATTGGAGGTTTTATGAGCGATTCGGCGCCTCGGAAGGCGCGTTGAGTAGTGCGTCCCTGTCTTTATCTTAAGATATTTTGGAATTTGGTAGAGCATTGTTAAAAGCTTGTCTACGGTAGAACCATCGCCTCACCTATTTGTTGCTAAGAAAAGATGGTCGTCACGCTGTTTTCCAGTCTGATTCTTCTTCACTTCACTTCACTATGTCGTGAGGCGTTCCAACTTAGTCCTTAGGTGTAGTAAAGCCGTTGCGGTCTGGATGAGAATGTCTATGAGTGTTTACAATCAGGTAGCCTGAATGCGCGTTGGCTACATACTGGCTCTAACATACTCGTAAAATGGTAGAAGTAAAATTCGTGGGAGCTTTACCTCTCAGGCTAACGCCGTGTTACTACCATGTATACTGAGGTGAGAGTTCATAAATACTAGTGAGATATTTGTTTAAACCAAAGTTGTATTTTAAGGAAGAAACCAAGGGCTAATACGTGATGCACTATTGCGTTTGATGTATAATGAATGTTAAACTGTCACTGTCAACCAGCTACGTTTCACGAAAATTACCTTGACGTCTAGGACCAAATATTATGGCCCTCCTTCGAAAATTGTGTGAAACGGAAATAGCTACCTGACCTACTGACTTTGATTATGTAGAGCGCTCGAGAGGTATCTACGTTAAGGCATTTTGAAATCGATTCCTATAAACGGATCCACGCTAGAGGTGTCAGCAAATATTGGTATTTCCCGACAGCATGCATCGTTGGACATTTTGGCTATCAATAGTGCATCGTCAGTTCAATTTGATTGGCTCGAGATCGTAGAATAATTTTCGGAGCCTTCACGTTTATAGACAGCGAAAATATAATTGATTTAGTTTCGAAAATTCTATTCCTATCTGTTCAATAATCGTGTTTCAGGTGTATTGTTTGTAGCTGTTAAATTAATATTACCATCAAATATCACGAAAAGTTGCCCATCCTAGCCTAACACATCTATTTGCTAAACGTGACTGTTATGATATTTTAAGAAACAAAATTCTTCGTCCTTCCAATCAAAACTTTCATTCCCTCATTAAGTTAAAAAGTAGTTACGAAGTTTTTCTAGTTTTACGAAGAACACGATTTTTATTTATTCTATACATACATATGTACGATGCAATATTACAAATTTTTATTCCGATTAAGGGAAAATTTTAAAATATTACTATTACCTTTTTTACATAAACGAGCAAACATGCCACCTGATGTGAAATTTTCACTGCATCGGATGGTTGTCGATATCCAACCTCAAAAAGCACCGAAGTCCTATATATTATATGTGGTTGCGTTGCTACACCTCGGGACTGAGTTGGATAGCCTCCTGTCCATTGAAGTCTGGCTAACAACGTTCTTTCGAACCGAAATACGTGGTTTGCGAGCCCGCTCTACGACAGAAAGAGACGCTACGGTGGTATCGCCACTGCTGAATATTCGACATAAGACCACCATCAGGCATAAATGAAACGTATTGATGCAAATAATACACAGAAATATATAATCGTACCTACAACGCTGGAATAAACCATGAGTAGGGGACGAGGGCAATCATTTACATGTAAATGATATATGAGGGCCGAAAATCTCCGCAATTAAAGCTCAAGGTAACGTTTCGTTTCCCAAATTACTTTTCTATATGGAAGTAAGATATGAAGGCAAGTTTTTGTAATAATACGCACGGAATTTAGAAATAATTATAAATTATAATTCGAAAACTTAGAGGTACGTGCCGGGATTTGGGTCGGGGCCCATTAGAGATTCTTAACTCAACTGGCTGTTTTGAATGATGCGGCTATCAAAAAAATTTCAAACGTAATAGCAATAGAGCATGCCGACCACCTGATGTTAAGTGGGCACAGCAGCCCATGGACATCCACATCAAACCTTAGCTAGGGCGGAACTCCTATCTGAGGTCATATGTGGATGCGTAGCTACTTCAGAGGACTAAGCTTGAATGCCTCCTGTCCAGTGTCTTCTGCCTATTAGGCTCTTTATGCCTGATCGGCCTTATCGACCTCAATGATGAATGATTCGAGGAACCGGGTGGTCTGATGTCTATGCCGCCTTTCTTAAAACACGACATCCACTTAAGATTAAGGTTAAGATTTATTTCCATTCGCCTGGTCTCGATCAGTAGTTGCCGCAGTCTTATTAGTCCCTTCTGACTTGTAAGGCACATAATATTTTTTTTTAAATATGGGATACATATTGGTAATTCCTCTGGTGTTGCTCGAACCTACAGGCAGTGGTGACCACTTAAGATCAGGTGACCTGCCTGGAGCCTATGAGTGATATTTCTATTCTCTCGCTTTAGTTCCATAGTCTCTTTTTTAATCACAAAGATTCTGGTAAAAGACCCAATATTTTATTTTCTACATAGTTTTAATCTTGAGCAAACTAATTACGACTTGTAGAACGTAAGTAAGGTTGTTATTTCAGCAACTAATGGCGGTTGTAAGCACGAGTAATACGAAGTCCATCCAGGCGTGTAATGGGTAATTTCCCAGGGCTATAAACGGAAGAAATACATTCTTCTGATGAGGCGTTATACGTTCGCCTGTAAAAAAGTCAATTTTAAACAAAATACTTACTGTGTTTTTGCAGGACTAGGTAATAGGGCACTTATCCACCGCCGATGATGGAGGGACTATGTTTAAATACCTTACGATTTACGTAGGTTAGTTAGTGAGTTAGGTCACTTAGTTAGTTAGTTCAGATTTTTTTAATTTACTAGTATGTGTGTTATTAGACATTAAATTTCCCGTGAGAAACACATAGACAGTCCAGCTAATCATCACTACTTATTTCTAACTTGCTTCTTTACTCGCTTCTCACTAAACGCCCGCGGTAGCACACGTCCCTACCAGATATCGTGAATACTGGTCACGTACGTTTTCACAAAAATCGATGCTTTGCTAAAATTGTCCTCTCGGCATAGGCGAGCCCGTGTAGCGAAGTGTTATTTGTTTTAAGGATCAAATAATACCGAACTATCGATAGGAGTATTGTTATTGTTTTTTTGAATCTGTTACCTTTATTACAACGTAGGATTCATAGAATGATTATACGTTTTTTACCTAATGGTAAAAATCAATTTATAGTAATGTCTATGGACTGTCAATTTCTCTAGATAAAACAGAGCGATCCCAATCGCTCGGCCAACAACAATTGAAAGGCTGCCACGAGATTTAAATAGTCATTTCTGCAAAATGGAAAAATAAATGGAGCCACTTTAGGGAATACTCGGAGCGAGATCGATCGCGAAATTGTTTTTCACCGCGAGCTTCTTTCCGCAATTTGTTTGTTTTCCCATTGTGATGTTATTATTTTCTTTCATTTGCAAGTTTAAACCAATTGTAGATATATTGAAGATAAAGCCTAGAAACGGCTTAAATATGTCAGACCCGATAAGCCGTGGTTTACATCGTCGTGTGGAATTCTGATTTTTTAAAGATACGAGTATGTATATGTGTGTTATAAGACATTAATTTATCACTTGTTCTAATGTCAACGAAGTAAAACATTGTAAGGGAATCTTTACAGATTTAATGGATACCCATGAAAGTTCTTCAAAATGTTCTCAAAGCAATGTAAAGTACAGATAAGTCTACACTGGGTTTCTATCTCTACATTAACTCTCCTATGATGTACGTTCTTTTTGGTTCAACCGAACAGAAAATTTGCATACAGGCTACCTGAAGTTAAATGGTCACTATAGCCCATAGACGTTCACGTTTAACTTCAACCAAAGTCATATCCACGTTGACGTCAATGCATTGCTCTTCTTGACGACTAAGTCGGAATGCCTTCAGTCTAGTGTCTACTACTACCTTTCAATACGAAACACAGCACTGATGACACTGCTGCTTTACGGCAGAAACAGGTGCGAATGGTGCCGCTGCAGGCGAGCCTTAGACATAAGATTACCACCATCTGGTATCAGATACCAACAGTAGAACATTTATGGATTGATGATGATGTAGCTGAATAACTTTATGAGACGAAACTAAAGACCTGAGTTCACTAATTTCCATTTTATTTGACTTATGTTTTCTGAAAATTAACAAGATTAAAGTTTTGTTAAGTTTAGTTGGGTATGATAAAACTTTGATTGTATCGCTGTCCGTAGAAAGTACAAAGCAAAGTTAGACATTTTCTTACGTCATATTTCTCAAGTTTTAACTTTGTTATGTCTGAGAATCTGTTACATAATACAATGTAGAGCACATGTGTATCGTGAGCACACAGTAACGCATGTATTATAACAAGTTCAATTTGCCGAGATCCAAATAAAACGTGCGGAGATGAGCCATCCACCTGGTTACTGCCAACTTTCGGCCTAAGATTATTTTTGTTGTTTTACTTGAACAAACAGCGCTGTTTTACTAGCATCTCTTCTACGTTATGCCTTAAAGTATAAAAGATTTGAGCTTTATGCTTCAACAAATATAAAAAAAATATCCTTGCACGAAATCAACTAGCCGCGTGGCTCCAAGCGAATTTGCTTTGTTTTGTGACCGACTTAAATGTCAGAAGAATTCTAAATTATAAATCAAATAATACATTTGTAGGTATCGCTAACCGCTGACGCTTGTAGTTCAAAGCCAACTTGCGTGGAGCGTAGCGGTTAGCATCTTAAGAGTTTAAAGGTTTTGCTTTTAAAATTAGTTTCATAATATTTGAGTTTCAATAAGATTAAATGTACATTCCATAATATTCCTGATTATGAAGGTTTCCTATCTGTCTTGTACCTTTCTATCGACAAATAAATGTTTTTTTTTCATGAATTTGCCGACAAAGTGATAGCCTAGGGGTTACGCATCTCGACCTCGCTACGTTGGGTTGAGGTTCATTTCTATTTCTCGAAACACTATTGAAATTATGTGCATATTATGAAATAATTATCACTCATTTTAACGGTGAAGGAAACCTTTAATCGTGAGGAAACCTGCATGCCTGAGAGTTGTCCATAACATTCTCGAAGGCATGTGAAGTCCGCCAATCCGCACTTAGTGTGCGGACTATGAACTAAGCTCTCTCATCTGTGAGATAAAACCCGTGCCAAGCAGTGATGATATCAGAATGATCAACGTGCCGGTCTGCCTTTAGATTCCCAGAGGAATGGAGAGGGAAGTTTGAATGATGAATTTAGATTTCTGTTTTCGGTCTGTGTGACAGAGTAAGAATCACGCAAGGAGGAAGGAAAGGAAGGTATGGGGTAGTAGAATATGAACCTTTTATTTTGCGAATTAAAGGCTGACCTTATTATTATTATTGCTACCTATCAAACGAGCAAGACGAACGTTACATGCTACACATTACTTACACCAAATTATATACATTATATCTAAATTATTACTATTTATTAAAACTCCATACATTGGAGCGAATAGCAATAAGTTGATTTTAATTAATTGAAAATTAAGGTCAGGGTTCGGAGTATCAAACGGCTTCGTCAAAATCGCTATCAGTTAATCATTTTAATCGGAACTAGGTCAATCAATATTTATTAACATATACATACAGCTACCTATTCTATTTTCTAAATGTTTTTGTCTGACCACCAAGTAATAACGAGAAACTAGTTACGAGTTGGATAAAAATAAACGTTTTACATTGGGCTGCAGTTAAGTTCAAGAGTCACGTTGTAATTTAAACATTATGTTAAAAATAATAATTTAATGACGAATAATAAGTTCCCGGGTTTGATTCCCAGCGGGGCAGAAATTTGAATACTGAATTAGATTTCTGTACCTGGTCTGGGTGTTTGTATGCTTGTTGCTCTGTGTGTCCATGGCACCCACGACACAGATTAAATCCTACTGTGGGGCTATGAGTGTGAAACGTTATTATTAATAATAATTGTAGCATTTTATTTTCATTTCATGTTCATCTGTTTACATTGGTTAGTATTATACAAATATTTGTATGGCTAAGTATATAGAAAATTGATGATTCTAACCGTATTCAACGAATAAAAGTGATTAATTAATTGAAAATACCTTTCATCGCATAACGCTTTCCATTATGTTGCGACACAATCACTTGATTTGTAGATCAACTACTACTTACTAGTTTCAAATCTAATTCGATTTCAAACGGGACGAGTTTAAATTTCGAATGCGACATCAAACTTTTTAAATTTTACGTACGAGCCTGCTTTGTTTCTGAATAGTAATGGTATAGGATTAGAGTCAGGTCACGACCTAGTGTTACGTTATTTGTGGACGAAATCCTGTAGTAGGATATAAAAGTTTTATAACTTGGTAGTAACTGGTCCAAAAGTTTACTAAAAAGAACTCCATTGTTAGTCCCCTCTCGAGGTTTCGGTGACAAGTTTCGGAATAGTCAATGACGAGTTGGTTTTAAGCCTATACCTTTGAGGGATCTTAACTTTATTTTTATTCACCTTTTGTACGAATAGCTTTCGTTCTTCTTCTTTAAGTACATTCGTTACTTAAATATTCTAAGTGCAGATAGTTATATTTATTTGTTTCATTTGATGGTGGTAGAGTCTTATGGAGACGACTCACCTGCGGCGGCATCACCGCTACACCTATTTCTACCGTAAAGTAGCAGTGTGAGAACTGCTGTGTTTCGGTTTGAAGGGTGTAGTTAGGCAGACGACACTAGACGGGAGGCATTCCAACGTAGTCCTCAGGAGTAGCAATGCATCCACACACCACCTCAGGTGTGGATGTCCATGGGCTGCAGAGACCACTTAACATGAGATGGCCTGCATGCTCGTTTGCCATTCTGATAATATATATATATATATATAAAAAGAGCAACGTAAAGCGAATAAAAACTTATATATACCTATATCTCTAAATATTGATAGATATATTTGTACAAATTAATTATTTTCTTTCACCATTATCTTATTACGTTAATGCTGTAATTGACTGAAATATACATTTATTTACAGTAATTTATAAGAATCTAGACCACCCGCTCCGGTGGGTCGGGGTTCAAATCCTAGCATGCATATATTTCTCGAGACGTTATCTATATTTTTTTTTCCAAATTTTGTGCCAATTATAAATTAATTAAAACTTGCTGTAATGGTGAAGGTAAACATCGCGATGAAACGTGCATGCCTGAGAGTTCTCCAATATGTTATCAAAGGCATGTGAAATTCTCAAATACGCGCTCATCCAGTGTGCTAAACTCTATCATCTCTGAGAGCAGACTCGTGCCCAGCAGTGACACAATAATGGGTTGATGATGAATTATCTTGGTGGTGCTCGACAATCGCTCTTCTCGTATCTATGTTATAATTATAACAATATTCCCGCACGGAGGCTCGTGGCGAGCTGTTGGTGAGTTGGTTGGTGAGCGACACCACGGACCTGAATGCTCCCGGGGGAGACCCCCTGTTTCTCATCTCCGGTAGGCGGAGTGGATACCGAGAGGAACAGGCCCCACCTTCGGCTTGCCTTAACCGTCCGGTCGGAGTGGAGTCGCTAGAGTTATATGCTCGGGGGTGGAAGTGTATTGCACGTAATGGCATAATAACGAGGAACCCGCTCACGGGGGTTAAATCCCCCGCGATGGTGAAATTATTGTCGCACCTCTGGACACCCCCAGCCGCTCACGTCAATGTTGCCCCCCGGCATGCGCCACTCTATGGGGGCCCTACAAGTGAGCGGCAAATCACCGCCTGCCTTAATTTATATTGTATTATAATTTGAACGGCAGGTGTCCAAAGTCCCAATGTCCCATCTATCCTCTAAAATCAACCCCTATAGCTCCAAATTAGTTTAAAATCCCTACTCAATTGAAGATAGTGTCTGCCACGTGTACCATATTACACACATTAAACTGTCTCATAGGGGCCTCTACGTGTTGGACCTGTATCGCCATGCAAGCCTTTCAAATGAACTGGTCCAATAACATCTTGGACCTGTGATTTAAAAAGAGATACATAATAATAATAACGTTTCCCACGAGTAGCCCCACAGTAGGATTTAACCTGTGTCGCGGGTACCATGGACACACAGAGAAACAAGCACACAACAAACAAGAAACAACACCTAGACCAGATACACAAATCTAAATTCATCATTCAAATTTCTGCCCCGTTAGGAATCGAACCCAGGACCCTCCGAACGCCAGACCACACGTTGACCACGGCGCCATACGGGGCGTCATGTTATTAATCATTGCCCATCGCATCGGTGAGCAGACAGAAATAATCAAACTTAATAATTTATTTTAGCGTTTACGGAATTTGGATTTAGACAGAAATAAACACATAATAATTAATAGAGAATAACTTTACAAAAAATTGTTTCGTTGATAAACTGGTAACCCTATTCACCCACTCAGTCATACACACACGCACATACACATAAACACATGCAAACACATATTATTATGTAGATTTAGTTTAGTAATCTAACTCTGTGCGATTTAGGACTATAACATACACAACTCACGCCCACGAAGTTAGGATTTTAAAAAAGTATGGTCAATATATAATCACATGACATCACAACTCAGTGTAGCACCTACAAACCTACAATTTTCCGCAAACAGGAACTTCACCGGTACACGATTGATTTCGACCAGTGCTACGAGTATATCCGGAACCCAGGTGAATTGTCGCCCACTCACGATTCATCTACGTAATTACACTTGCGCACACGGGAACAGCTGTATAAACTTTAGTGTTTGACGTAAAGATAACCTGACGTCGGACTGAAATCCGACTAGGGTAAACGAGAATGTTCTCCAAATTACATATATTTACTCTGCGCCTTTGGAAGATTATAACCAAGTGTAGAGTAGGTATATTATTGCTATAAAATTATTTAAAGTAAGTAGTCTTATTATAATCTTATGTCGGAGACTTTTCTGCGGCGGTACCAACTTAAACAGTGTGGGGTCTGCTTTGTTTCGGTTTGAATGATGTGGTTAGGAAAACAAAAGACGGGAGGCATTCCGACTTATTTATCGTCGTAGCAACGCATCCACGTACGACCTCAGATTAGATTTCGGTTATTTTTGTGGTCGGATGAGGGTGTTTAAGTGGTGCAGTACACTTTTAAATTTGAAATATTATCTCACGGAAAAGCACTATTGGGATAAAAAGTATCCTACATGTTAATCCAGATTATATGGTATGTCTTTAAGAGTGGCGAAGATTCCACGATCCAAATCCTTTCAACGGTGAACATCTTCAGAAACTTTTACATCAATAATTTAAATATTATTAGGATTTGGATTAAGATAAAACAAACCTTAGTAGCACTATTACCAAGTAGTTGTGCGTCTAAGTAATTCTTAAGTAAAACTTGTTTTAACAATACAATTAGATGGTGGTAGAGTCTTATGTCGAAGGCAAAGCAGAAGTGTAAGAACTGCTGTGTTTCGGTTTGAAGGGTGTGGTCAGGCAGAAGACACCGGACAAGCGGCATTCCAACTTAGTCCTCATGAGTAGCCACGCATCTACATACGACCTCAGATAGCACTTTCGTCCTAGTTGACGTTTGATGTAGATGTCCATGGGCTGCAGTGAACACTTAACATCAGGTGGCCTGCATGCTCGTTTGCTATTCTTTTAACTTAAAAAAAAAATAATTACTTGTAAGATTATTACTTAATTACACGAGTTAAGAATTTTTTGTTTATTTATCTTTTTATAATTTACTACATGATAATCGACAGCCCACACTATATTAGATATTAATTATCACTTGCTTCAATGCTTAAGGAAAACAACGCGAGAAACTTTTCGCACGCGGCTTGCCTACCTTTCTATGGCCCTCGTTCTCATATCTAACCTTCTGTCAGGCGACAATCCGTGTTGGTGTTGATGACGGTTAATAACTTAACTGCAACGTGATGTTTAAAACAAAACTAAATAAGATAATTGTTGATGATCTCTAGTAAATGTGTTTATGGCCACGAATGCCCATATAAAACTCTCATTTCAGAATATACGATGTTTATTAAAAAAGAAACAGTACAATAAAATTCACTATAAAAACACGAGCGAGCACTATAATAATTTAGGAGAGATAGGTCTGATATCAACTGCAGTTGATAGCCGAGTGTGTCGATCTGTCGATGGACGCGCGGCGCGCGGTAAGACAGAGGAACAAACGAACGTCGCTGTCAAAGAATCTGTTCTATTTTCTTGAATTCAAATTCGATGTTTGTTCAATCTAAGGAGGTGCAATAAGTACACCACATATTATTAACATAATATATGTCATTGTCATTATCCATATTTATCCCACGTCTGCTATAAATTATCTGTTAGGTAGGAGGAGCCACTCAACATATGAAACGGTTAAGGCCACACGCAGTCCAGCACGCAGGCCAAGTACGGATTGGTGGACTTCACGTGCCTTTGTAAACATTTTGTAGAACTCTGAAATAAGTAACTTTGATGGTAGAGTGGTAGAGTCTTATGACGAAGGCTCGCCTGCGGCGGCACCACCGTTGCCCCTATTTCTGCCGTAAAGCAACAGTGTGAGAACTGCTGTGCTTCGGTTTGAAGGGTGTAGTTAGGCAGACGATACTAGACGGGAGGCATTCCAACGTAGTCGTCAGGAGTAGCAACGCATTCACACACAACCTCCGGTGTGGATGTCCATGGGCTAC
>DWKW01001853.1:0-11861 GCA_018250115.1 Doberes anticus | reverse complement strand
GAACGAAAACGCCTAATGGATCCGAAGATCTGCAGACACTCAAGTATTGTTATTGTTTCTTTTGACCATCCCTGGGTTCGAGTACTCTGGGTTCGATTACCAGCGGGGCAGAAATCTAGATGAATTTAGATTTTCTTGCCCAGTGTGGGTATTTGTCTTGTCGTTTAAATGTTTGTCCACGGCACCTACTCGTACGACACAGGACATCCTATGAATTTGAGGTTCATAGTAATGAATGTGAAGCGTTACTTATTTGTTAGTACCTAATATCTTTGAACAGTGCCGATTGTCGATCGGTTGTTCGAACGCTAGGTAAATCCAATTACCATGCCGTCAATTCCCACGTATATTCCAACCTATTGTGCCGTAGACTTGATAAGGAGGTCTACTGACTATAAAACAAGATTAATGTGCACACGTCACTCTATATTACGGAGCCAATCTCCAATTTTCTACCGTTGGGAACACCCTGATTGGATTCCCAACTTTCAGCGTGTTGATAAAGTGCAAGGAGGGATAAAAATAAAATCAGGTAAGGATAAGCCTTACTAATATATATAGTAACATAAAAAAAAGAGTGGAAAATAAGCAGTATTATGATAGGTTCAGGGGCTTCTAAGGTACTTATATTTAATAGGCCTTAAACAACAACTTGCCAAATTCCAATTCTAGCAAATGTATAAAAAAACCTTTTTTTGTTTTAATAAAGTAGAAAATGAGAACGAAGACAACCTGATATAATTTGATTGTGAACATCCACATCCAACTTCAACTCAAACTAAGTAGGAAAGCCTCCTGCCCTGTGTCAGTATATTTTGCTTAACATCACAAGCTATGTTTTTAATGTGGAATTTGAAGAAGACCTCTATTAGCACCTTTTCTGAAAAACCTTGCATCATAGCGCCACAGAACTACCCTCGGGAAAAAGATTGTTCAATAATACACGACACGTACGTGTTTAAAGATGAATATTTAAAACGTCAAACATTAATCTTTGGCGGACGGTGAAATGAAGACAGTGTGGCGTGAGCATCAGTTGAGATAGTTCCTCGGAGTACTCATCTTAGTACTTTCAGCGAACACGCTGATAGTGCCTGTGTTCGCAAGCTAAGGCGCTCTTATCAGTCGATCAGTTATGAGTCTTAAACGGATTGAGCCTACCGATGTATGAGGTACACAAAAAGATCAACAGGAACAAGGAACAGTGATTGTCGTTATAGACGTATAGTTGGCCCGATATCTATAATCACCCTTCTCTGGGATATTTTAGAATATTTTGGGGGCTTTACGACTTAGTCTTCATAATAGGTCGACCTAATAGGTCTTCGGTCTTATTTGAGGTTGGATTTGAATGTCTATGGACTGCAGTGACCACTTAAAATCAGCTGTTACTTTGCGTCTGCTATTCTGCTAATATAATAATTTAATTTTTAATAAAAATTAAATTTAATTAGGCAAATGTGAGTTAAAATAATTCATATACAAAATTCAAGTATTCTTTTTTGTACACCACACACCAATTATTATATGACATCAGACAAATAAATGTGGTGGCTAAAAAGCGATGGTCTCGTCGCTATGGTAGCGAACATTCATGTTCATTTAAAACATCACGCCAATCAATTCGCCACTACTCTAATGAGGCGTGTTTGTGCGATTAATGATATACGCTGTTAATTAATTAGTGTATTACACAACCGTTATTGCCAACGTATAGATCACGCAACGTGAAAATTCCGTACAAAAATATTATTATCATTATATTGGTATGAGGATAATTATTCTGGCTATAACTTATACAGTAAATCTCACTAATTATGTAGCAAGGGTAGAACATTGATATTGATAGCTTTTATATGATATATTATTTAATTACTTGGTCTGTATGATTACTCTGGAATACAGTAAACAGTTGCATGGTGGTAGTAAAAAAACGTAAATAAATATTTTCTTAAGATCCATCCGCCTTACTTACCTTACTACCATACTGACTTTTTACCTAATGATCTGATGGTAATGGATATCAGATGGCGGAAAACATCTCGAGAAAACCTGCGTGTCTAAAAGTTTTCCACAATATTCTGGAAATTATTTATTTATTTATCATGTAAAGTCCAATCCGCACTTGACCAGCATGGTAGACAATGGCTTAAAGCCTTCTTAGCTCTGAGAAAAGACACGTGCCGAGCAATGGGTTGTCGATGCTACCCTATCGAAATACCACATGCTTTTATAACGTAAAACCTGTAAGCTATCGACTAATTTATCAAGTGACGTATATCACAGAGGTTTTCCTGTCGATCGCACTTCAGAGCCAAAGCAACAAGTGACTCGATTATCACGGTGACTCGGATTTTCCATTACATTATTCCATCCCGAGCTTTATAAACTACTGTAGCAAATGAAGTGAATAATCTAACAAATTAAGCGTAGATAATGATAAGGCCAAGAGTGAGTGATAGCCTAGTGGTTAAGCATCTCGACTCTGTTTCGGTGGTTCGAGGTTCAAACCCCGGCACGTACTTCTATATCTAGAAATATTATTTATTCAAAATTTTTGAAATTATGTGCGTATTATGAATGAATTATCACTCGCTTTAACGATAAAGGAAAACATCTTGAGGAAACCAGCATGCTTGAGATTTCTCAAAGGCACGTGAAGTCCGCCAATTCGCACTTGGCCAGGGTGGTGGACTATGGCCTAAACTCTCTCATCTCTGAGAGAACACCCATGCCCAGCAGTGGGACAATAATGGGTTGTTGATGAGATATAAGGCCAACGCTGATCGATAGCTTTTTATTTTGTTGTATCTAAAAGATAACATCACTTTATTCTTCGAGTGCTTAACAGAGAAACTGTTGCTTGTACTTCAGTAGATTCTTGTAGAATCGTCATATTATAAAAGGATGCGACCGAGTATGCCTAATAATAATAAAAGTAATAAGCAGATTAGACTAATTGTTTGAAATCGACCTGATGTTCCGGTGGATCCGGGTTCGAGTCCCGCATGCGCATTCCTCGAAGTTATATGAATATTAGAAAACGATCACTAGCTTTGTGGCGGAGGAAAACATCGCGAGGAAACCTGCATAACTAAATGTTCACCACAATGTCCTTCAAAGCATGAAGTCCACCAATCTGCACTTGACCATCGAAGTGGACTATAGCCTTAATCCTTCTTATCTCTGAGGGAACACCACGAGACGGTAATGATGATGACGTCACGAGATTATTCCAAACCTAGCAGTAGAAAATAGTACCTACTTAATAACTAAAACGTCCCCACCATTTCAAATATAGATAATGTTTAGTCGTACAGCTAAAACCTGAGGTATACCTTTTATAATAGTATAGTAAATATAGTACTAGTATATAATATAGTATAGTGCACAAGTTTCAGTATCTAGTCGTCGTAGTTATTGTGATGGTGATCTTATGTCGGTTATGTCTCGCCTGCGGGAGTATCATCGCTGATGCTATATCTGCATAAAGACACATCCTACAGGCACTCTTAGGCAGACAACACTGGATAAGAGATGTTCCAACTTAGTCCTCAAAAGTAGCAACTTAGACCTCAAAAGTACAGAAAACACAACAGAAATACAGCACTGTAAGGAAGCTACTGCAGAATTAAATTGCGATGCTGCCACAAGCAACCCTTGGACATAAGTTTCTACCACCATCACCATCCTCATCCTAGCTTTAAGTAGAGTCTATCTTATGCTTAAGAGTTTTTATTTTAATAGCATAGCAAACGAGCATGCAGGCCACCTGATGTTAAGTGTTCACTGCAGCCCATGGACATCCATATCAAACCACAACTAGGACGAGAGTCCTATCTGGGATCGTATGTGGATGCGTTGCTACACATGAGGACTAAGTTGGAGTGCCTCTTGTCCGGTGTCTTCTGTCTATCGACACCCTTCAAACCGAAAGACAACAGTTCTTACACTGCTGCTATACGGCAGAAATAGGCACCACCGGCGCGGTGCCGCCGCATGTGAGCCTTCGACATAAGACTCTACCACCATGTCTCGTTAATATCTGATCTACTTAAATATTTTTTATGACACAAGATAAGAACTTTTAAATACAAATACACAGCATAGGGATACAAGGTACACGTGTATATAACTTAATATCAATTTAATCGACACTTAAAAAACCTTAACACCGTACTTAAATTGTATGCGTGACTTCACTTAATATTGTAAGATAAATTTCGGACACAACTTCGCAAATTAACAAATTCGGTAACGACTGCTCATTATACTGAAAGAGAATTTGCTTTTACAAACTTATTTCGATGCGAACCTACATTTCAACTCAATCCTACAATGTACGTATTTGAGTTGGACAAAGAGAACCCTTTTTGCGAGAGATCTAACTGTATCGCTCTTTCGATTTAGACCCTCAAACGTTTTGTGGCTTCTATTTAAATTTAATTGTAACTGACAGAACTCCGATATCGCTATTTAATTTTCGTAAAGGCAACACTGAAATTTTGAATTTGAACTTGAATTTATTTGTCCGAGAATATCATTTTTTAAAGTTATATAAATATTATTCGGGCCAATTAAGTCAGTTTTTTTTCCTGAGACATACTCCGCTTCGTGTACTGGTTTAGTCTATCTTTCACACGTTTAGTCCGGACATAATATTGCAAGCAATTTGGTGGTAGGGTCTTATGTCGAAGGCTCGCCTGCGGCGGTACCACTGTAGCGCCTATTTCTGCCCTAAAGCAGCAGCGTAAGAACTGCTGTGTTTCAGTTTGAGGGGTTTAGTTAGGCGGAAGACAATGGACAGTATGCATTCCTACTTAGTTCTCAGGAGTAGCAACGCATCCACATGCAACTTCAGACAGGACTTCCGTCCTAATTGAGGTTTGATGCGGATGTCCATGGGCTGCAGTGACCACTTAACATCAGGTTATCATCTGAGTTTGTATATGGACGAATTGCTACTCTTGAAGGCTAAGTTGATGTCTCCTGTCCAGTGTCTTCTGCCTAAATACACACTTAAAACCGAAACAGCAGTTCTCGCACGGCTGCTTTACGCAGGAATAGGTCCAACGGTGGTGCCGCCGCAGGCAAGCCTAAGACATAAGACTACCGCCACCAAACACCTATAGAACTTAGTACCTTCAAGTTAGTAGCTGAGATTTTTTTGTGTTCCAGTATTCATAAGAATTAACGTAAAGAATGAAAGTATAGAAGAAGTATACTCGAATTTAGTTTAATATGATGCAATAACAATAAATAAGGTACGCTTAATTATTATGGAAACTCTGGACACATATGTAGATTCCATTAAATGTTAATAACCCCTGTAATCTAAAGCAATAAAGTGTATAAGTTTTCGTAGAACAAATCCCTTGCATTATTTAATGTAATTATTAACATTTAGCGAACGTATTGAACTTTTCAACGCTTTCAATTAAAATTTATAGATATAGGTTTAACTCGAGAATGCTCTAAATTTAAACCAAACTTGCGTGAACGCAAACTCATTGAAACTTAGATTGAATTTTACTTACCTGATGAGGGTATCTGTTAAGTTTATGATATTATCCTATAATTTTTATATGTAATGTATTTTGCGTTTTTTTTACTACTTTAAAAAAAACTAATCTATTGCTATTCTTATTCTGTTGAATTACTTACATTTAATTATAAATTTAAAATAAAATAACGATATTATTTGTACTGGTTCTAATAAGTACCCATTTTTATTTACTTTGCTCATTAAAAAAACAAAGAATCACTTACCTTAACTTTCATAATCAGAATCTCAAAAAAATTATCATAATTTGCGACGAATATAAATTATGCCCGTTATCTGCAAAAAGTTATTAGCGAGTACTTATTACTCGGCCCACGTACAATATGTAAACACGTAAAAAAGCCGTAGCCGATGTAATAAAATGTTTATTCTGCTTCAGAACGAACGGATAAATTTCCATACGTTATCAGAAGAGTTTACTACGGACATTCGTATGTTAAATTTTATAAACATTAAACTTACCGCTATGTGCTTTCCCGCGCTTCGTAGGCCTCGAAGTTTGAAGTTGGGTAAGAGCGACCGCTCGCCAAAACAGCCCGACACGTTCTGTTATCCTCTCCTCCTCTCGAGCCGTGGCGATGGCGATGTTGGGTACCGCGCATGCGACAAACCAACCCTATGACGTCAATGGCTTCGTTCACAAAGCACACTACGTGGTACAGGTGTAGGTGTTCATTAAAATGCCGCAGAGCTGACCTGCCTTTGCTACTCAGTATAATATACCAAACGAATGAATGCAAAAATAAGTTTTTATCTTACTCGCTTTCCTTTCCGTTTTTTTTTATTTTTGTGGCATACGACTTTAACTTTTTACAGCGTAAACTGATCGCACCGTTTAATTAATTAAGGCCAATATTGAACATGCAAAAATTGCCTTACTCGGGCTTCCCTATGTAGATACAATATATCTAAACGTTTATAAAATTGTAACGGGGTCACATCTGTACATTAATGATATGTTCGAATGTCTAAGTAGAGAATAATAGTAGAATGACTATGTAGAAATTTCCGAACACAAATTATTTTGATTTTGATTTGTTTTTTTATCGAATTGTCTGTTTGTTCACCAAACTGCTATTTTGTGAACACAAAGTATTAGTGCATATGGTGAAACTTAAGTTAGTTAGTTAGGTAAGGAAACTGTGAAAGTCCTATTTATTTAATACTTAAATATTGCGATAAATTTGAACAAGATCGATATTGCTCATCCAAAAATACAGTTAGACCTCTCTGTATTTTGCGTCATCATATACTCATCATTATTATCAATACCTTAATATCCCACTGCTAGGCACAAGTTTACTGTAAGAGAAGAGATGGTTTAGGTTATAGTCCACCACGCTGGCCGAATATGAATTGACGGACTTTACATTATTATTCCTTTAAGGATATTTTGGGGAACTTTTGGACATGCAGGACACGAAGTTATATTTCACCGTTAAAGCAATTGATAATTAAGTTCTAACACGCAACTTGTTTCAAAAAATTATAAGTGCGTTCCAGAATTCGAACCTTGATCCAGAGAAGCAGAAGGTTGAGATTCTTTACAAATCACAAAAGAAATTTTATATAGTAATTATATTAACATTTACAAATTTATATGCAAAACGCGGCTCTTACTGCTCAAACACTTCTGGACAACCTAAGCTAACAGAGAGCGTGCAAAATGAAAAAACTCATCCTTAGTTTAAAGACGATAGTATTAGTCATAATTCGATATATTTACAGAATTAACAGAATAGTAGGAGCATGTTGGCTACCTGGTGTTAAGTGATCACTACAGATCATGAACATTCAACCTCAAATATAACCGAAATCCTATCTATGGTGTGTGTTGGTATCTGAGGACCAATTTAGTATACATTTTGTCTGTATAAGCACACCCGTCAAACCGAAATATAGCAGTGCCCTGTTGCTTTTCGGCAGTATGTGATAGTGCGCCGCAGACGAGCCTTCGACATAAGACTCTATCACCGTCAAAAATATTTAAAATGTACTGATCAAAATTCAAAACAAACACTCAATCAACTTCATTTGTGTACATAATTTAAACATATTTATATTCTTCTTTTTTTTCATCGGCTTTGGGCACCATTTAAGACCTGGGCATGGTAGACCTGGAAAAATAAAACCAGCGAAAAAAAACTCTCGGGGCGGAAAAAAACCATCGCCGTCGCAGATATGCTGGACAGCGTATAATGGCAAGAACGACGTATGATCAAAATCGTAAGAAGAACTGCTAAAATCATACTAGATTTGGCGAACACTGTGATCCATTGATTATCCAAATCTTGTCGGATGTAGATAACGTCGAACTAATTTGTAACACCGCAGTAGTTGTTTTATCGATGGAAACCGGAGTGAGGACTTTAGTATTATATCTATGACTGAGACCTATATTGGAAATAGTGCCGGATCCAAGGGATAGAATTAAAGGGCTCAAGGCCCCCAAGAAGAAGATAGAAGAAGACTGAGATAAATTTTGAGAAAAACTTGATTGCAAATACTGTTTTGCTGCAAAACAGGAGATTGCTGTCACGAAAAACTTGAATGCCAAGAATAACTTCGCTACAAGGAAAAAAATGTTTTTATAAATTACATAATCTGCTTAATAAAATGTTTACACGAAATCATTATCTCTCTGATTGTAATCTGCCAAATGTGACAAATTCATTTAAATTATGTGTTTGCGATAGTAGGAATGGAATGGAATGCTATGGTGCAGAATTCAGCAGCTGACCGACCAATGACTTTGACATTTGACGATAAACAAATATCCAATACCGATATTACTTCCAGAAATTGTGATAATTTACATACTTAAATGTAAACGCATACGTAATATCTCTCGATATTACGATGCGCATTTGTTTAAGGAAATTAAATCGAATAGTTGCTTGTAATGTGCCTATCGTGATGGCTGTGAGACAGTCAAGTGATATAACTAAGTTCAGAGAAGCTCTAAAAAGCGCTAAGAATGTCGTTTTTCTATCTGGCGCTGGTATCAGTGCGGAGAGTGGTATACCAACGTTCAGAGGTGCAGGTGGATACTGGAGAAAGTACCAGGCTTCGTCGTTAGCGACTCCAGAAGCGTTTAAAACTAGCCCCAGCCTTGTTTGGGAATTTTATCATTATAGACGAGAAGTCGCAGCGAAGGCACAGCCGAATGCGGTACCCGATTTTCTTATTGTTTTTACATACGTATAACCTATACCAGTGATAAGTGTACATTCTCACTGTCACCCTAGATATGAGGAACACTAAAAGGGTATTTATGCACTGCCTTTAAAATAAGTTAAGAAGAAGAGTTTATAAATTCCTGAAGAGAAGAATAGCCAATTACCATAAATGTGCAAAAACCAGAACTATCAAACAGATGAAACAAAGATGAAGAATCCAATGTCAAAATAGTCAGTAGCCAATAGATTAGATGTATATTATATAATATTGAAATCTGCAAAAAAAAATACATATACATAGTTAATAATAAAACTGCTTTAGATTTTCAGTCACTGAATTAGAATTAATGAGATATTTGATCAAATCAATGTGATTCATATAATTTTGGAGTTCCTAATATTTTGGTGCAGTTTTTGCACCATTTGGGTATACTGATTAAATATCCTGTTAATGGTTATTCTAATTCAATAACTAAACAAACTCATGGACCAAATTCAAATTTAATTCTAAAAGTAAGTAATTACATTACCCTATTAATTAATTTTTTAATAGATTTGTAATTTTACTTTCAGGGTCATATAGCAATAGCAAACTATGAAACTAAACACGGTCATAAAAAGAATATAACAGTGATAACACAGAATGTTGATGGGTTGCATGCAAGAGCCGGAACAAAGTCCCTGATTGAACTTCATGGCAATCTCTACAAGACTCGCTGTACTAAATGTAGGCAGGTATTGGTGAACACAGAGAGTCCTATATGTGAGGTAATATTTTATTATCTTCTGAAAAACATAAACACAAAACTTGAAATCAAAAACAAGTAACTTTCCAAAGTTATCTGTTCTATCAGCAAAAGATGGTAGAGTCTTAAGCTGCACCACTACTGCACCTGTTTCTGCTGTGAAGCAGCGGTGCTCGCACTGTGTTTCACTTTGAATGGTGTGGTTAGGCAGAACACACTGGACAGGAAACATTCCAACTTAGTTTTCAGTAGCAGAACACATCCACATACAACCTCAGATAGGACTTTGGTGTTTGAGGTTGTATATGAATGTCTATGGACTGCAGTGAGCAGGGAGCCTGAATGCACATTTTCTTCTCCTTAGATATATATCTATTGTATTTCCCCATACATTTTAATACCACTTAATTTGTTTGACTATCATATTTGTGCTTTGAGTCCATGCTAATATCTTTTATTTCCTCTTAAAGGCATTAGCTAACAAAGGAGCACCAGATGTAAATATTATCGGATCTGATATACCAGTGAAATTGTTGCCTCACTGCAAGAAGGAAGGTTGTGGTGGGCTTTTAAGACCTCACATTGTATGGTTTGGAGAGAACTTGGAATCAGCTGTTATGGATAAAGCTGGTAGGTCATTTTCATGTTCTAGTTTCATAGTTTCCTGAGATATGATTCAATTTCATTTGTGTTTGAATTATTGTTGCAAATGTGTTTCTTTTTTTGTCAAGTATTAGTTCTTATGTTTTAACTTTCAGTTTTAAATGTCCATCTGACATTTATATCAAGGTTGTCAAAGAATTAGGGTTGTAAATTTTTATGAAATATCTCATATGTTTTAGGTGAAGCAATGGAAGCCTGTGATGTATGCTTAGTTGTGGGTACTTCATCTGTGGTATACCCAGCAGCTATGTTCGCTCCCCAAGCTGCAACAAGAGGGGCCATTGTTGCAGAATTCAACCTAGAAACAACTCCTGGTACTCCTGACTTCCACTACTACTTTGAAGGACCTTGTGGAATGACATTGCCTGAGGCTTTAGCTGATTAACTTAGTTATATTTTGGTTATTGGTATCAGTTAGGCATTGATAATGATTACATGGTCAATATTCATTGAAAAAGTAAAAAAAAGAACTAGACTTATAGAGAAATAACAGAGAAGGTACCACATTAATTAAATATTTATTAAATGAACTGATTTATGTCATTAAATCCTTTTTTATTACTAATGTGTTAAGTATATATATTAATTGAAAAAAATTACGATTTACTCAGAATAAGCTTAGTTTTACAAGGTGATATGACTAGTTTTAAATATAATATACAATCAGGGTCACATGTATTGTATGTATATGCATGATCATTATTTTGAAATGCCTTTACAATAACTTTAGTGGGATTTAGAAATAAAATGCTCATTGAAAAGTTCAAAGATTTATTAATATCACAATTCTTAACAGAGAGCATTTAAAATGCCATTTTGTATTTATAGAGGTAAATAAATTGTTGCAATCATTTCTTGTCTTTGTGTCTTGAGAAAAACTTTGCTATACTTCCCACAGATTGTCCAAAAGTGCAGTTCGATATTAATGATTTCTGAAAGGAAAAGAGTAATAGGTGAAGATCTGCAGAAACATGTTGTTTGGCCCATAAATAAAATACTTTTGTTTTTTTAATATTCACCTGGACAAATGAGGGTAGAGCGGAAATTGTATTTGGACGAGAATATCTGTCATCAACTAGCAACACACAAGCATAGTCATTCGCATGCCTAACGGCGCGACCTGAAAAGAAAAAGTTTTTGTATAAGTTTTGATGTCTGTAGTCTTATGTCAAAGTCTGACATACGGTGGGACCACCGCTGCACCTATTTCTGCCATAAAGCAGCAGTGTGATAACGGTTTCGGTTTGAACGGTGTGGTTAGGCAGAAGACACTGGACACGAGGTATTTCAATCTAGTCCTTGTGAGAAACAACATGTGGATGCAACCCCAAATAGGACTTCCATCTTAGTTGATGTTTGATTTAGATATCCATGGGCTGCAGTGTCCACTCAACATCAGGTGGAGTGCATGCTCGTTTGCTATTGTTTATACATAAATATATATGTAAGGATAAATCAAAAATATGCTCAGATTCCGCGTTGCCTTACAAAGCACACTTGTAAAGTAAAGCAAAGCTTCGATGGTGGTAGTCTTATGTCGAAGGCTCGTCTGCGGCGGCACCAATGAGCAAGGGTTGAGTTCTGTTCCGCATCATCACACTCTTAAAACAAAGCAGTGCCCAATCTGCTGCTATACGGCAAAAATAAGTTTCGGTGGTAGAGTCTTATGTCAATGACTCGCCTGCGGCGGCACCACCGCTACACCGATTT
>DWKW01001852.1:0-11864 GCA_018250115.1 Doberes anticus | reverse complement strand
GTGCAGCTGTCTCCCTCATCCCAGCCGGGCCCGTCGACGTCCGGGACAACGGTAGCCACGCCCAAGACCCCGACGACTGCCGAGACGCCCACCACCGCCGCCTTCAGATCGAGCCTGTCGCATTTTATGCAGCAGTGCTTCGACCGGTTGGCGCAGGTCGGTTGGTACGACGCCAATGCCCCACTGACCGTCATCGAGTCGGACATCCTCGCCAATTTGGAGTCGACTGGCCGACACGAAGCTCTCCATTTCCACGACCTCGAACCCCTCGATGAGACGTATGAAATGGTGCAGGAAATCCTCGAAGCGATTTGGCGTACCCAGCCTGACCGTTATAGTCAGGAGCTGGCAAACGTCATGTCACCAGAAGACACGGGCTATACGCCCGCTGAGACGCGGTACGCCGCGCCCCCTCCGATCTCCCCCCCGCTCGGGAAAACCAAGAAGCTCACGCGCTGCACCGTCCCTGTCAAGACTGGAGCCGCGGACTTCCCGGTACCAAGGACCACCGCTGCACATACCAGCGCCGCGGCGAGTATTGCGTTGAGCACCGTCCCAACCGGAACGGAAGCCCCGCTACTCGCCACAAGTGAAGAGCCGCAGCCGATGGACGCCTCGCCGCCTCCGCCAGCATGCCCCAGCCCCACTCCCGAAAGGAGGTGGGAATCGCCTACCCTCTCGCGCGACCGAATCCCATACGGGACCGACAACGCGCAAGAAGAGGATAGCAATATCCGGACGACCACGCCTACCCTCTCGCGCGATCGAATCCCATACGGGACCGACAACGCGCTAGAAGAGGATAGCAATATCCAGACGACCGACGCACCTATGACCGCCGCGCCGCCTATTGCGTCGAGCGCCGACTTCTCCGAGCCGGCTGCACCGCAACTCGCCGCGCCCGCACCTCAGCAGGCGATGGATGCATCGCCACCACCGCCAGCGCGCCCCATCACCAGTGGGAGGTACCCCCCACTAGTGGTTGACAAGATCCCAAACTGGTCGCAGCATGTGCGTGCGATCAAAGGGATACTCGGAAGAACTCCGAAAGTGAAGCCCTACGGGCAAGGGCTTCGCTTCTTCCCGACAGACGCCTCCGAGAACAGCGCGGTACGAGAGTACCTCGAGCGCCTGTCAAGGACTGAGAATGGCGTAGAGTGGTTCTCTTACCAGATGCGGGAGGAGAAGTGTTTAAAGGTGGCCATAAGGGGGCTACCTATCAACACACCTACCCAAGACATCGAGGAAGAGATCCGTGGACTCGGATTTGATCCTGTTTTCGTCCGAGAGATCCACGGCCGAAGAGGGCGGCCTGGGTGTATCTACCTGGCCGTCCTTAAGAAGACCGCAAGAAACTGGCCGGGCATATACGCAGTGCAAGAACTGCTGTGTATGTCCGGCATCACCATAGAAGCCTGGCGGGGCAAGAGGGGACCGGCGCAGTGCCACCGGTGCCAGAAGTTCCGCCACAGCTCGCACAACTGCCGTCGGCGGTTGGCGTGCGTTAGGTGCGGCGGTGAGCACTTTGCTCACAAATGCACCCGCCCGCGAGGGGAGCCAGCCAGCTGCGTAAACTGCGGCGGCGCGCACCCCGCGAATAACACGGCCTGCCCTGTTTATAAGCGCGAGCTTAGAAACAGGAAGGCCGGCACGGTGGCCCAAACCGCCGTACGAAGACGTCCAGCGCCGGACACCGTGAGACCGGCAGTCGTCGAGGTGAAGCCAACCGGCTCCCTGATGGCCGCTGCGAACGACCCGGTGCCCCGTGGATCGCCCATTAAAAAGCGCAGGAAGCGCGCACGCCGAGGGAAAGCTGCGAAGCCCACGCAACCCACCCAGCCGGCTGTTGAAATAGCCCCGGTCGCCGCCCCCGCCCCGTGCTCGGATGAGCAGGAGCGAGGAAGAAAGGCGGAGGTAACACCAGAGCAACCCTCTCAAAATGAGGGATTTAAAGCTGCGCTACCCCACATCATTGGGGCCCTTATAGCACTGCTAGAGGAGAGAGACCCAACCCCTCTGTTGTACAGTGGCCTTGCTTGCCTCGGCCACGTACACAGCCGCTGACCCCATACAACGACGGGTACCTAAACCCGTCACCCCAGGACCGGTCAGTATTCACTGACCGCGAGTGAACCCCTCGGACAGGGGGCTAACGCCCCGATACCGAAAACCCATGCCCTCGAGGGGGCGTGAGAAGAAAACCAATAGAACCGCACTTGGTCAGCGTGGTGGACTGTGGCCTTAACTCTCTCATCTGTGAGGGAAGACCCGTGCCCAGCAGTGGAACAATAATGGGTTGATGATGAATATGCCATAAATAAAGACGGTAGAAGCAAAATGACTATGAAAGTTATGTACGCTAAACCTAGCCTTAAGTTTCCTTGAGCTAATTCAGATTTTTCTGTAATAATATTATCAAAGCTATTTCTCATTAGGCGGACTCAATTAATTCGTTCCAAGAAATACTTTGGCCATAGTATAGGTACGGTTTTTGTTTACAGTCTAAAAATGGTTTAAGATAATGTAAACGGATTACTCATAAGTGTATGACAACACACGATGAAAATTAGCACATGTATGAAAGTGAATTAAAAAAATTAAAAGCGTGTAATATAACGTACAAACTAGAAGACATTGTAGTCAGTGTCGCAGCTTAGATCACCAGCGCCCACGGCAAGATTTTTTAAATATATTTTTTAAATTAGAACAATAGCAAATTATTTTGTAGGTCACCTGATGTTAAGTGGTTTCCGCAGTCCATGGACAACCACATCAAAATCTACTAGGACGAAAGTCCTGTCTGAGGATGTTTGTGGATGCGTTTCTACTCCTGAGAACTAAGTTGAAATGCATCCTGCTCAGTGTATTCTGCCTAACTACCCTTCAAACCGATATACAGCAGTTACTCCTGTTGTACAGCATAAAAAGGTGAAGCAGCGCTGGCGAGCCTTCAACATAAGTCTCTACCACCATCGAATCTTGGGCTTAATAAAATTTATGTGCAAATATCTTAATGTGCTATTACATTCTTTGGCAGCCGCTCCACAACTGACTGTAGGTACCACGCCTATTGTAGCGACACTGTCTTACCCAACAACTGTTTTTGAGTATCCACAAGACAGTATTAAATTGTTTAATTAGTTAAATTGCTGCCTTATGAACACAGTATTTAATATTGTATTATGTAGGTACCTAATAAAGACAGATTATTTTATGATTGCTATAAAAAAGAAAAAGTAGTCTTGAAATAAAGAGGTGTTATTTTGGTTTGGTTTGAAGATTTTATTTTGCAATATTATTACAACCCGCTTTCACACACATAACCTGATATTTAGGAACGGTTATAGTCCCTACTTTGATATCTTTTACGGTCATTAAAATTTCTCTTAATTTTTTTTCGTCTTTGGAGACGCAATGCAAATATAATTGGTTACCAACACATTTTACTACATAATCGCGCGTTAACCACTTAAAGGCTATGTTTAAACAGCAGAGTCTGTTTGTTTTTTGCAGTTATGCCTGGTTCAAACGCCTTTCTCTTCAAACAAAACACGGAAATTTTCAAATAGACATTATATGTAGAAAGGCTCATATTAGCGTCTTTTACGCTAATACGCAATTAGCCTGTCGACTGTAAAACATTCAAACTTGACTGGGCTCATCATGTGAACGAGAATAATAATATCCGTAACATACAATTTCAGTAAAAGTAAAAGTACAGATTTCTCTCAATTACTTTCGCTCTGTATCTCAATGTATTTTCGCTCTGTTATTTTTGTATTACTCTGCTTTAGCACAGAGTACAGTTTTAATGTGAGGTGAGTGAGATGTGAGGGTTAGCCTAGTGGTGAAGAATTCTCCTGCTCCTGTAGGTCAGGGTTCAAATCTCAGCACCAAATTTTTCAAAAATATGTGCGTATTATAAATTTATTATTACTTGATTTAACAGTGAAGAAAAACATCGTTAGGCAAACTGCATCCTTAAGAGTTCTTCATTCCAAAGGCATTTGAAGTTCAAAAATGGCTAAGGGCAGCCAGCGTTTTGGCCTTTAGGCCATCTAAACCATTCTTCTAAAAGGGATTCCGTGCCCAGCAGTGGGACAATAATGGGTCGATGATGATGATTATGTTGAACGTTCGATATTATCAGACTATTTCATTCGTTCATGCTTGTCCTCTTCTAACGTTTAGTTTTCTTTTGTTTCAGTGTCAACATTTTTATCCCAAACATTATGATTTACAAATGGATATTATGATAAGAGTGAAGTGTTGTCAAGAAACTAAAAATCCAAAGTGACGAAGTGGCGCGGTGTGGGTGTCTGTTTTGTCGCGTTCCGTTGTTATTCCTTAACCAGTTAACCCGTCACAATGTCTGATAAAACGTCGTCGTCTATTGGCCCTAGGAGCTTCGAAACGATATCGGAGGAGGATGTGGAGTTCGAGAAACCGTGGGATAAATTGTTAGATGATGTGAAGACTGCTGTTCCTACAATAAACACGTCCAATGCTTCGAGTGCTACGATGTTAAGGGGAGGTGAAGAGGTGCCAACTCCTAGCGTGACCGACTTGGAGGCGAATAAGTTGACACGGTCGAAGAGCCTCAACCAGCGTAGAAACAGCAGCGGACTCCTCGGTGCGATCCCGCGGCAACTGCGGCTCTCTCTACGCGGCGTCCGCAGCGAACCATCCAGCGTTAAAGACGTACCAACTACTAGAAACGATAGTTCCCTCAATCTTCTTCTTCGGTAAGTTTCTCTTTTTCATGTTCTTTTCAAAAATATAACTGGTAATGGTAATAGTGATAGTAGTAGTAGGTTATGTTCAAAATTCTCCTGCGGAGGCACCGCTGGTTCGCTTAGCAGTAGCTACCGAAATGCTGCTTTACGACAGTTTCGATTTGAACTATACAGATACTAGAGCTTAAATTTACTCCTCAGCAGATAACATATGGTCTAAGAAAGGACTTCGTTTCTATTTGGTGTGAATGTCCATTGTCTGCAGTGCCCCCAAAACATCAGGTCGTCAGCACCCTCATTTGATACTTTAGTATGGAAAATAAACTTTTTTTGGATAATAATAACTTTCACACTCATAGCCCCACAGTAGGATTTAACTTGTGTCGTGGGTGCCATGGACATCTTTATCCATATCCAATTATCCATCGCCATAAAAGCTGAAACTACATACAAACAAGTACCAGAATTATGACTGTTTTATGGCAAACGAAACTCTCGATTGACAGAAATACGTCGATTGCCGAGAATTCCTAACGCCTGTTTGCTTTTACTTTAGGTATTTCTGTGAACTTTTTGAAACAATATATTGCTTTCTAATTATGTGTAGTCACATTTTACGTTTGATTAAACAATTAACGGTGAACATCTGAGACGATACCGTTAGAAATTTCGCATAGATATTGACGTGAAGATTCAATTCGGGCCACGTCTATAAAGACTATCTTATAAATGATTTGAGACTATGACGTGATAAGCATGAAAGCGTAAACGAAAAAATTGGCTTGTTTTTAACGAGAATGTCACATATAGGTATAAAGAAGTCACCGTATGCCGCAATCACCAACGCATGTACAATTTTTCTAGAGAATTCCCATTTGGAGTGATATAGGTGAAGAATAATGGCACCCACATGAATTCATCTGCTTTATTACTTCCTTATTATTATTATTTTGTAACGATCAAACCAGCTTGCATGCCACCTGATGTCAATTGGTCCTGATGCCCATGGACATCTAAATACAACCACAAATAGAATCGAGGTCCTATCCTACATCGCTACGTTACTACATTACCAACTAGTTAGAATGCCTCCTATCCAGTGTATTCAGATTAACCACACCCTTCAAACTGAAACACACCAATGTGAGCGCTGCTGTTTTACGGTAGAAATAGCTGCAGCAGTTGTGCCGGAGACAAGACATTCTTATGTCAAATTATTATTTAGACAGGGTCAATAAATGGTGGTAGAACCTTCTCTACATGACCCTGTTGCAATAATTCCCATGAACAGCCTTTATTACCTTCTGGCTTCATGCACGGGGCTTCGCTGTAATAAGTTTTCTCCGTTAACAAATTAATGAAAAAACAATCAACCTTCGCGTAGCGGGTACGCGCCGCGCATATTAAGTACCAGAATGGCACATAAAAGGTTTTCCGTTTATAAATGATTTAGAATGAGATTTACCAGGAACTTTGGGTCGTATGCAAAATTTGCACGGAGGAAACGGACGTCCTTCTTTTAAGCATGATCCGCAGTGATGTGCAGGAAACTCGTCGCCTAGTCGTTGGCAGACGAGACAATGGCAATGATTGGAAATGATTGTACAGCTTTTCGTCTGTGGCTACGACGACAAACTGAGACATCCTGACGTCATCATAATTTCTCCTACTATTCTACTTTACATTATATTTTATATCTTTACTAATATTGTCAAGACATGAAGTTTATGAGTTTCGATGTAGAATTTAATCTCCGAAACTAGAAAACTTATCCTATTTCAAAAACTCCTTCACCAATATTTAAAATGGTCCTTCAGGGTAAACATAACATGTTAATGATCCTGTTAAAATAAAAGGACTTTTCGTGGAAACCAATTTTGCATCGTATCGATGAAAAAACCGCTGATCGAATGTTGCTGTAAAGGTAGGATATATGTGAACTTATCAATAGATGGCGCTATCCATGAAGGTCTTACACAATAAAAATATATAAACGTTTTTTATACGAATAAAAAAACGCGGGCGAAGTCCACCTCCAGTACTAATTAATGTGACAGTTTGTTTAGATGTTTGAATGTTTGTTCCTCAAACTCGCGTTAACTGTTAAACGGATTTCGAAACTAACTTGGGACACATTGAGAACATTCCTATATTTCCAGAACATTTGACTTTTAACCCAGTATTGCGTTCCCGTGGGATGATACATAGCTTACGTTTATGAAGTTTGCTTGCTTATTCATCACGCATCACCCTGGGCACGGATCTCCTCTCAGATGAGATGGTTAACACCACAATCCACCACGCGCTGATCAAGTGCGGTTTGGTATCCACGCATAAATCGCTGAAACTCAGCTACCTGGTTGACCATGTTTCGAATGAATTTAAGTTTTTTTTTTAAGCGGGAAAACAATGAATTCTTACGGTACCTACAATTTCTGTTCTTCAGAGTATCTGTATACAAATAGGCTATAACAAAACAGTTCATTTCAGTTCAACTTTTTCTTCCTCTGACAACCCTTTTTCTTTTTTTTGTTCATAGCTATTGACGAGCTTTAGTGTTATCATAAAAAAAAATTGGTAATAGCATTTTGTTTTTAAAAAGATGTGTTGTTATCATACTGAATATTGTAATAAATTAACTTAAACAAAATGTTTATTTTGATTGTTGCATTAAACAGAGTTACAGCGAAGCGTGGTCTTACATAACTTTGAAATAGGTTGGTAAGCATTTATTAATCTGTTTTAAAACGGAAAATAACCGTTAAATAAACAAAAAGTTTTGAGAATCTGAAACCTCTTCCATCATTAAGGCACCCGTCACGTAATCGATAAAAAAATGTAGATATCCGTTCGCGATTTCACGTTGGCGAATTAATTCACAGTCCATTTGTTACCACTTTATTATATAATTAAAACGTATCGTGGCTCGAAAGGTGGTGTTATAAATTGCCTTACAGTTTTTATTGCTGATTTAAGTACCACACGGATTCCCCGCACGATTGTACCAAGAACGTCGCGAGGCCATTCACTTCCTCCGCAAGAGTACTTACGTGAAGACCGACTCGCAAAACAAAGTGCTTATTAGCGTATGTCGGTCGATCGGTCGTTTTCGTATGTGCATTGGGTATTTTCAACCCTGCTTCTTTAGCATAAGGCACATACAACGCGTCTTCATGAATCGAATGAACTCAAATTTTCGCAAACCACATACAGTTCGGCCGGCTTCCTGCCATGCCTTATCGTTTCTCTCAGACTTTGCCCTGAATTCTGATGGCTGTATCCGAGCACGTTTTGCTACACCATTGAAATACACATTATTTTACAATTCTAAACATTTATTTCGCGGTTTCGTGCGTGTACAATCGACGGCGCTGATTGGTTAAACTGCAGTAACGGCACCCTCAATTGTAGCATGTGATGACTACTTTTTAAGAGTTCAAAGTTTCATAATGAAAAAGGAAAAAAAGAATGTTTATAATTTGTGGAAAAGTTATCCATGAGGCGCCGTACACCGGTACTTCAGTTTAATATCCAAATGTTTTACTTATTGACATCAGTAAATTAAACAACGCTTAGAAATTATAGCATTCGTATGTTTTTCATTCTGGTGCTCATAGATACAACAATACAGACGCCTTGAAGAGGGGTTTGTACATTCGTTAGTAAAATTTCTGTCTTATTGGGAATCGAACCGATTAGAGCGAACGGGTCGATTGGAAGTTTGTCATCAACACCCATTACTGTGCCATTACTGGTAAGGGATCTCGTCTCAGTTATGCGAAGGATATAGTATTATATTTACAATTATCATTCTTTATCCTTTAAAACGAGGATATTATATTTAGTTGTATAAGCTGCAGCTATCTTGAGACGAAAAAAACCATACCTATTAAATAGCCAACTACAAATGTTCGACAGAATTTCAGATGAATGGAAATTTAAAATAGGAACGGTAATGACGTATGCCGCTACGAAATGTTATCTTTCCGAAAATCACTTGAACAAACAGTGACAAGAAAACATCTTTGTGCTCTAAACAAAAGCGACCAATCAATGGTATTATTCTACGAAATTTTGATGATTCCGTCAATGTTTTTACGTATGTATTAATCGTCGAAGAATGTACGTCATCGAACAGGTTATTTAAACTTTATTCATCATTAAAAAAAATTAACAATGTGTGTTGATGAGTACGATATATTGATTTATGAGTCTGCGCCTTAAATTTACTAAGATTTGTATATTGAAGTTATACCTTGAAAAAAAGGAGTTATTGCAAAAATAAATTCGAATAACTTCGAAATGGTCTAATATTTCCAGAGGTTAGCGCGAATAAACAAATAACTCTCCAGTATCATTATGGTAGTAAAGATAGGCGATCAGAGGAAAAGTGTGTCGGAGGAACTGTCCCGATTGATTTCGAATCCTATATCGCTCTTCAAATAATGGAACTAGAGTTTTATAGCGAAGGCTCACTTGCGACGTCACCACTGCTGCCCCTATTTTGCCGTAAAGCAGCAATGTGAGCACTGATGTGTTTCGGTCTGAAGAGTATGGTAAGGCAGAAGACATTGGACAGGAGGCATTCCAACTTAGTCCTCAAGAGTTGTAACACATCAATTCAATTATTGATGTGAATGTCCATGGGTTGCAGTGAACACTCAACACCGAGTGGCCTACATGCTCGTTTGCTACTCCTTCACGTTAATTAAAAAAAAATCCGGATTTACATGGGTTGAGTCAACAAGTACTACCGGCAGATAAGTTGCTTAGTAATCGTATGTTAAACTAACCTTTTGCAACTATGTATTGTCAAGCAATTCCATTTTAGGAGAGCGAAAAACTAGTGACGTAAAATTTAGTTTGAACGTTACTCATAATGTTAATGCAATCCTGTTAATAGCAGTGGTGGTCTAGTGGTTTAAAATCAATCTTCCTTTCCGGTGCATCTGAGTTCGAATCCCAGCATGCACCTCTAATAGTTCAAAATATGATCGTATAAAAAACTAATACTAATAATTTCAAATGTGCGTAAGTCAGGATTTCTGAGAATTCCCTGTAACGTTCTGTATAACCTAAAGATGCTAGAAACCATGCTAACTCTCACCTTTAAATTCGACCATGCTGAGCGTTTAGATTAAAATAATATCACGTAGTGAATCATTTAGGAAAACATAGCCTAGTGACTGAATCTATTTACAAAACACGCAAGTACAAAGTTTTCAACGTTTGTTTTTTAACGGGCTCATACGTGTGACTAATTTGAACTAATTTCGTGCCATTTTTACACTGTTGTCAACTATTAATGTTTAGTTGAAGGTGTCTGGAAAGTTTAATTAAAGTTGCAATTTTCAGGAATAATTGCCTATATGTAATTAACGACCTGTTTGACACAGTGGTCAACAATGGGTTTGATTCCCAGCGGGGCAGAAATTAAAATGGACACAGGGAAACCTAGTGTGCGGCTATAAGTGGTCAGCGGTATTATTAATTGAAACAGCAAACATATTTTAGTGCTACTCGTTAAAATTGCGACATTCAAATTGTTTTTAAGGGGAATGTACAGAATTGATAATCAAATATTTTGAAATTAAATGTAAAACTTCAGAGTTGACTCCTATTTAACAATTACGATTCTGTATGTTCATAGTTAAAAGTGTATTTATTGCATTTTAACCATGTAATAATAATATTTTACTTTACTTACAATTGTAATTTAAGATATTAGATCATTTTGTTTTTTTTAGTCGTAGATAAATATGGACAGTAATTTTTCATTTTATGCAAAACATTTTTGAGTGGACTGTATTTAATTGTTTTAAGGTTCAAATACATAAACCAAGTTCTACGGTTTCGTTGGACTGCCAGTAATTAAGTACGTTGCATTTCAAAGTACAAGAAGCAAACCGGTTTATAAAATCATTATGTAACTAGTGAGTCATGGTCACGAGCCCTCATTGACTTCATTCTGTACAAGCCGTAATGCGATGCGACAAGCGATCTTTTCATAGTATTTCGACGGAGTACCTTATATCATATATAATATAAGATATATTAAAATTATAAACAGGTAAAGTTTATAAGTTTGGATTTATGAAGAAATCATTGATTTTTTCACCAATATTTAGAATGAAACTTCAGAGAAGACAGACTTTATATTATTTCGTTAAAATAAAATGGCTTTTCGTAGAGATCAATTTTACAACGTAATTCGACAAAAGAAGTGTCGAAGCATCGATATATACAATCGTGTTATATACAATCAATTCGTGTTTCATTATAAAGTTGGGAAATTCACCAAATGATTTTTGATAAAAATAGAGGTTTCATTAAAAATAAATGTAATGATTTTTTCAATCATTATTTAAGAAAGAAATAGGAAAGCATAAGAGATATTACATGTAAAATTAATATGTAGATATTATGAGAAAATGTGTGTGGGCCGAAGGTTTCGCTGAAAGAACCTTGGCTCAAAGACGAGTCCTTTGCCTGAATGGGCGCAATAAAAGAATAGAACATGAAATACCATATGAGATTGCGTAAGAGCTATGATAGGCAATAAATAATTTTTAGATCCGTCATTCGGCATACATAGACTTGTAGATAGTTAAATGGAAGTTATAGAGAGTTGTCAAAAGAATACTATTCATGAAATTGACATTTTATTTCAGACCTACGAGAGACCTACCATCAGAGATATTGTTGCATATGGTGCATATTAGTGAAAAGTTAAAAGAAAGTTCTAGGGAGTTGTCAAAATAATACTATTCATGAAATCAGCAATATATTTCAGACAAGACTGCCACCCGAGACGTTGTCGGTGCATATTAGCGAAAAACATTAATACCAGTTTATTTCACCTCCGGTATTTATGATTATGTACATTCGGAGAGGTCAGACTATAGTTTTGGTTCTTCTGTACAGACCTTATTCAAACATATTGCGATATTTAAGTAGAACCATATGGATTTTTTGCAGTCTTTGTACGATTGGCGAATTACAAGAATTAAAATTTGATTTGAAATAAAAAAAAATTTGATGGTGGTAGAGCCTTATGTCAAAGGCTCGCCTGCGGTGGCACCACCGCTACACCTATTTCTGCCGTAAAGCAGCAGTGTGAGAACTGCT
>DWKW01001851.1:0-11865 GCA_018250115.1 Doberes anticus | reverse complement strand
CTGCTTTACGGCAGAAATAGGTGTAGCGGTGGTGCCGCCGCAGGCGAGTCTTTGACATAAGACTCTACCACCATCATTAATTAATAATACGCACATCATTTCGAAAACTTTGAAAAGAAAATTTGAGAAATAGAGGTGCGTGCCGGAATTTGAATCTCGACCCTGCGTAGCGGGCCGAGATGCTTAACCACTAGACTATCACTCACTTATATAGTGTGCTACAGTGTATTTTTAGTTTATTAATTACCTCTGTAGTTGTCCATCTAAACCACTAACAGAAACATTATTCAATAAAAATATTTGTGTAGATTTTTTTTAACAAATAAAGTCGCCTATTTTCGAAACGTAACGTCAACTCACAGCATAGGTACTTACACAAAATTCATAGAGAATAGAGACGTTTTTAGCATTATTTATACGGAACGACGTTTTTTGTAATTTAAAATGTAATCATTTATTATAAGGAAGCAATTGCTTACGGTTTGATATTCGGTGAACTTTATTTATGGCTACGATCATTTTGGGGTTCCTTGCATTATAAAATGTTGTGTTCATAACTATTATAATGTTAATTCTAACATTATGATTTTCAGTAAAATATAAAGTAATTAAAAAAAGGCAGTTAGTCCCTTAATTTTTCCATTCACAGTAGGTACAAATAATAGTAGTACTTATTGAGTATAATATTATCCTCAAAATACGCTAATACTATTCTTAGTCAATTCCATTCAATGTGAACGCGCAACGGAACCTCGTGGACGCTGAGTACACTTTTGTGTTTCTATACTTTTTCTATTCGTGCATGTGCGCTTTGAATAAGTAATTAGAAAGATAAATCTTAAAGCATAGATAAGACGAATTTAATTAATTTAAGAATTGGGTAGTCTCTTAATAATTTAAGCTGTTACATGATGCTAAAACAGTGTTTTGTGAGAAACTGAATTAATAAAAACAAAATGACGATATTGTGTTCTGCTGTAGTAAGAATTAAGTTACATATTTAAACCACCTTTTTGTGAACCTCGAGTGTAAGCCTTAATCAACAATGATATTAGGTAAATTACATCATCGAGAAACAAGAAAATGCACCAAATCAATTTCAAAATACATTTGAAAAGTAACAGTTCGTGTCTAACATTATACCTTAATATCGCATTGTATATCTGTTCATGTAGCCTCAATAATTTCACTTCTCTTTAAACCCAGAGTCTAACCTGACCCTATAATTTCTAAACAGGTTCCCAAATTGGCGACTGAATTTCGCTTGAGGCTGAATATTTTAAATGCTCCTTTATTAAAGGGAAATGAGATATTGTAATCACTACCTAGTTGCTGACTGAACTGACTGAACATATTCTGTACTCTTTAATTTAGCGGTTATTATTTCCTTTGGAGAACAAAGATATTGAAGGCCATTCGTCCGGATACAACAATGTTGCCAATTGTAGAGATAATTTAATATTATTAGCTGGAAATCAAAACATTATTGATAGTGACATTTATCTTAATTGTATCGATCCTGGTAAATTTAATTATTTATTAACGTAAAACATCAGATTGCTTATTCATTAGGTATAATATATAGATTTACACCGCGGGAAACTAGTAGATAATTTATTGCGTTCAATAATTCTTAATAATTCTCAATCTCCTTATAAGTAACGTAATGACCGCAAAGTTGGGTCCAATTATTCTAAACGTGCGATAATGCAGTCGGGACTTAATCGAAAGTGGTTCGAGTTCATAGTATGGTTGCTTTCTCTGGCTTTACCTGCCTATCGTGCAATATCAAAACGTACAAATGTAACGAAAAGTGTAGGTTCTGTATATTCTTATGTAGTCTTAGTGATAGAGTAACAAACTTTTTTTATTTTTTGAAAATTATCTAAACAATCTTCTTTTGACGAGTTACCTAATCATTATTGAAGAGTCAACCAAGGTATTCAGAATTTTAAACTATTTTTTAAATCCCCTTTTCCATATTAAACACATTTTAATATATTCAGTTGGCAGGACACATAGCTTCACTGTGGGTACCAAGCGCGCGTATCCGCTTAGAGAAGCTGCGAATTGCCAACAAGGTTGCTCCACTTCGGACTTAGTAATGATACTCGTACGGTTGGCGAATCTCAATTAAAATATTTCAGTAGAAAAAAATGTTCTCCTAATAAATTTTCTACGATATGTATTGGTTTATACGTACTATTTACTATAAATTATACAGTAGGAATGTACTTAATATGAGAATATACTTACCTATTTAGGGATTGGGATGTACCTACCTACTGTAGAGTATTTACGTATTGAAAGTTCTTATTAATCATTAGGGTCAGATGTTTGCAATTTTTTTTGCTGTGGTTGAGTTTAAGGAGTCTAAATACTTAAGGTAGCAGTATTTTTTAAAATTTTGCTGTTGGCTATTTTGCTGTTGGCTTTTTATGTTGATATTTTTTTTTGATGTTTAAATATAATATAACATAAAATATAACGTTATTAATTTAAAGGCAATAAGTACAAAAGTTTTCTCATTAAAGAATGTCTACTAAATTCAAACTACGATTCTACGTAAAAACTGTTTGAAGCATCTGACGTTAGAATGCGGGCGCATCCGTGCTACTGCAGCGAGTTTGCTCTACCTACTACTTTTCGCAAAGTATCTTAAATACATGATTGCTTGAAGTAATCAATTGGTTTTCATCAATGTCGCCGTTTCAATACAAAATTCAAATGTTAACATTAACATCAAGACACTGGGTAGAGTCTAAAGAATCCGAGCGTAGATAATGCGGGCACATCCATGAGTCATTATCACCACACGCCACGGAACTTACCTACTATACAACGTTACGTTTACAATAACTTTACAATTGATTGTTACCTACATATTTACTGATTTACCATATTTAATTAATTGTAATTTTAATCGTTTAATTTTTGATAATAAAGGACATTAATTTTTAATGCCGAATCTTAGGATTAGAATTCTGCTTCTGTTATAATTTATATTATTATGTAGGTTATGTACTCCGAGAGAAGAATTGTCTTCCTAAGTTTAAAATAAAATTAGCATGTACCTACTAATCTATTTCAAGTAAAACAAAATAAATAAATTTGTTTTTCCCTGTTTATGTACATATAGGTATACCTACCTACACGCGGTAGGTAGGTGTATATTTTTTTAAAATTAATAATTGTTATTATTTTACTTTTAAACTAGATGCTACAATGTATAAAACTATGTGAACGATACGACGGTGTTGGGAATGCGAACGCGTCCGTGAGTGATGAGCTTTGCCAACAAGTTTGCTCTACTACGTTTTGTTTACGTGGATCGAATAGATACTGGGAATGGTCGATGTAAGAATTATTACATTATGTACTTGTACTGAAGTATTAAGTTTATTTAACTGTTTGCCATTCTTATAGAAAGTTTGATTTTAAGTCTATGTAGGTACGTTTATTAATTAAAATTTCGGAAATAATAGGTCCAGCTCAAACACATGATGAACATTAATTTCAGTTCTAGCAAAAAGTTCGTAACTTTTTATAAATTCTGTAGAAGATATTAAATACTACTGTGCCACAAACCTAGTAGGTATTATGAGAGTACCTACTTAGAGAGAGCATATTTTACTAAAGTCAGCAGATTACAAATTCCAAAGTTGAACAATAAAACAAAGTGTTCTTCTCCTTACAATAATCTATCATTGTCGTTGCATCACCCGTAATAAAAGAAAGATTTACTCAGAACAGTTACAAGGCATGCGGCCTTGAACAAGAACAGTTCATAAAAGATTGTACCCGAACTCAATAGAAACGTTGTAATGGTTCTCCAAATTGGTTCGTCCGTCCACCGCACACAATCAAAACAAACACCCGATACACACAAAAATAACATAATAGCCCCGTAACAGTCGCAGCCCATAAACTAATAATGGGGGAGATATGTTTTATGGCTTTCAAGTTTTGAATACGCTTAAGTTTTTTAAGTTTTAGTTAAGCGAAAATCGCGCACGAGCAAGCACGTTCGTTCCGTACCAGTTCATTGCGTTTCGAATGGTTAAATTTTGATACGTAATTATAATTATATTTAGAATTTGAAAATGGTGAAGATTGACGGGCCGGTTGCATTATGGCGGAGGAGGTGCGCATACGCATGTTTCCCGCCTGTTCGCAGCGCGCCGGCGGCCATCTTGGATAAGGATCGATCATAGGTGTACAGCTGTGAAGTGATAAATATAAATCCTGACAGCTACGTGTGCGTGGATTTTCATTTTGTGTGGATCCTTCGAAGTCGTGTGAAGAAACTCCTGGAAGTCCTTGTTGCCGACAATCTGTAAAAAAGAACAATATTCATGACTGCTTAGTTTAACTCCACTATACTTTTTTAGTATACCTACCTAATATTTATTGATTCGTCAAATGTAAGGCTAATATAGAGCTTTGACCTTAAGCATTTTTGTATTCTTTAAATTATTTTGTATAATTAAAATTTATTCTCTACCTATTATCTACATATTTTTAGGTACTTTTATTTATTACTCATTTACCTATATGTTTATGAATTGTTAGAACCATTATTTAAATCACCAATTTTGATAAGACTTATTTAATCTTAGCTATAATAAGATTTCAGACGGTATCGATTTGATGCTTCTAACAGTGTAACTTAGTACTATAATTTATTTTTCTCTGATATTTTACATAACTACTTGTTTAAAATAATTTCGTGATAATACAAAGTAAAGCAGGAAGCGTAAAAATTACATAGGTACCTAACCATACGTTACGTAGGCTACATAAAAGAAATCTAGTCCGTATTATACAAAACATAAGTATATCAAAATCATAATGTTCCAATAAAAAGAAGGCTAAATGGATAACAAAGTTATATTTTATTCGATATAAATGATTTGATGATACGATATGACAGTAATTTTCGAAAGTATTTAATGAATCTAAATAAAAAAAACGTAATATTGATTATTAACAGATAAGAGCATCTGGTATTACTTGAACATAACGACAATTATAAGTGTAACATTTATGTACCTACCTAAGCAGTTGCGATTCTTAAATTTAGAGTCCTAGTAATTTTGTATCAGAATTGGCATATAAAAGCTACCTTATTCCATCCATAGTTTGACCCGAACGATGTTATTACGCGTTGCATTGGAAATCATCGGTTATCTCCAATCGTGACTTTCCACCGGATCTACAATTGTTTCGATACTACTTTGTGTTTGCTGAGAACCTCTACTTTTTTGTTATTTCTACTTATCGCTTTGTAAAACGCTTGTGCCGATGTCAATTTGACAGATAGTTATTTTTGAATATCCGTGAACCTAATTAATTAATAGTAAAATTTAGCTTAAACAAAAGTACCATAAAAAGATCATCGTTTAAATAGGGATAGATAATTTGAGTGCATAAAATAGGGGGATGTAAGTAAATTTTGAATTTATTGTTCGAACTATCCGATAACCTAGATTTAAAAAACGGAAACGGTGATGAAGCCGCAGGCGAGCCTTCGACACAAGATTTTACCACCGTCAAATAATTAAAGTCTTTCAAAAACAATATTTTTTAAAAAAAATAGATCTACAGTAAACAATCAAAATAATTTTTAAATCTCTGAAGATAGTAAAATAAGTGAGGTGCTTGTTATTGTCATATTTCTACCTACGATAGCTACTACTACAAAGAAGCTGCCATAACTTATTATCGTCAGTGTACCTGACACTGCTACCAAATTATTAGCACTTTCTTTGCCTTAAAGAAAACCCGCGCAATCGCCGTATTGGTGTGTCCGTAGCGTTATCGTGTTATGCATCGTATTAATAAGCAGGGAGTATAGGTAAAAGTATTATTACACAATCCACGTCGACCGGACAGCCGCTGGGAGGTTTTAAGCTATGTGGCCAATAGCAAGTATCCCTAAAGCTATACATTTAGTTGCATAAATTCTTACTTAAATTTGTAATTTTTTACTTTTAAATTAACTCTAGTTGAAAATAAATTGAAGAACTTGAGTCTGGGCATGGCAATTGATTTGAAACCAAAGTTACTGAGAACATCAGTTTATTTTATACGAAAGAAATACCTTCGGATATTCAGTCTCATGGTTTTTTTTAATTATCTTACTTACTAATTAAAACAATTTTGTTGAGTCAATCAGACTTTAGGCGTTAATGAGCTAGGTACCTAGGAAGGTATATTTTAATTGAATTGTAACCAAACATAAAAACTTTTGGGTTCTTCTTAAAGGTTCTTCAGTTAACTGTTAACAGTTAAGTATCATACATTATTACAAAGTCGTAAAGTAGACTAAGTATTACGCAGTAGAATTGTTCCATTAAATCTAGAGTAACCACAAATTAAATGATAATTTTCACTATTTAAACTCTCGTGGGATCCTTAATTACGTAGAAGACGACAATCATATGTAAAGGGCAGAACTATCAAGACTGGTAATGCTACCAAGAAATTATGGGTAATTAAACTATCATAAATGATTGTAGAGATATTACTGATACACGAAGACGGCAAACGTTTTATAATTAAAATGCAACGTTATTAAGTTTTGCACTATGGTTATTACCTATTTGTTTTTGGCTTCTGTAGAGTGAACAATCTATTTATTGTTCGCTAAATAACTGTACAATAAAGTGTATAAAAAAATCAAAATACTTTCATATCATCTCAAAATATATATCATTCAATGTTATTAATTCACATACAATATAAAATATTTAGCGTGTTATATTTCATTTCGGTCGCTTCGCAATGTTACCGTTTCGCTTCGGATAGGAGTTGGCCCTTATCACTGAAGACTGCTCGGTAATTAATAATTTTGCACGATTCCTCGCTCACCACCGTCGAACATAAGAGGAAAATATTGAGGATCCTGCAAAAAAAGTAAAGAATACCTCTGTCTAATTAACCCCATATTATCATACAAGTTATTAAATAGTAGGTAGGTACATACTTGGACATCACTACTTATCGTAAAAAATGTCTTAAGTGGTTATTGTGCAGATAGAATCTTGCAAGCTACTTGAAGACAAGACAGCTTTATATGAGTAAGCTTTGACTTTACCTAGACGAAGCTAAACTTAAGGTACAATTTAGTTAATTGTCATACGAAGTTTAATATTTAACTAAGGAATCGAATTTGAAAGTCACAACCATGATGAATTTTGAAGAAGTGAAATATGAAATATCTACTTTGTTAAGAAACCTGGTAGGTATGGTAAACCATCAAGGTATTTCTAAACAAGGTCCTTTTAATAAAATTGCATCAGCTAATTTTTGCGGGCGCTAACCCGTTCTTAGTAAACTATTAAACCATATTTAATTCCACATAAACAGTGCACGGTAACATACACTTCGAATAAATAACTCCGCCACACTAGCCTTTCATCCGATGCAAAAATCCCTTCTTTTTGCAAACAAATTTAAATTTTAGTACTAACGTTTTAAGGACAATTTTCATAAACACTTATTCGCAGATAGCCTGGTTTATTAAAAATTTCTTGAACCTTTTGGTAAGGACATAAGAGTAGGTTTTGCGTGATAGTTAACCGTCTAGGATATTTTGATATTATTTCGCTGATATAAGATGCTTCGTGCCGAAACTAGCGTTCTACAGAACAATGTCTCTTCTTTTAAACTAAGTCGGTTAATCGTGTTGGTCTCAGTGCGAGCCTAACATAAAGCAGACGAGTGAGTATTTGGCGTTTTCTCCATTGTTTCCATAGCAAATCGTGCAGATTTTTCATTATACTTAATTAGCTTACAATTTTTACTTCAATAAATTAGTTGTTAAAGAGATTTAGTATACCGCTTCATTTTGGTATTGATTTTAATGGTACGTAAATTTAAAGATGAATGTCTCTAGTTCTAATCTTAAATAGCAGGTATCGTTTAAGGTGAAAACACAAATGAATAAATTAAGAATATATTAAGAAGAACGAAACACGTTACTTGAACGTTGAACTAACCCGTTCTCACATTAGAACGAAGTAAGAATAATTTGCGACTGAATTCATTTTTTGTAAGCTTGCTACTTTTTAATGAGTCTTAGTCAATCACAGGTTGTGTTAGTCCGTATCAAATCTATCCAATTAGCCACGGCTCTCTAAAATTTGATTCGGCATTCGTTATAACGATTAATAAAGTTTATCACACTATTTCGGTAGGGATCTTGATAATTATCCAGCAATAAAATTTTATATACGCACCGTTTGTAAGTGTTTTATTGTCTAACATAGGTGAAAGTCTGCTCAGTAATTGTGTTTTTTTGGATAGCAAATTTTTAATGTTCCGTGATTCTGTATAACGAAAGAAGTGCATTCGTTATAGAATAGCTTATTGCGGTCGGAGGAAATACTTCAAAACTGTTACAACCATTATAAAATTTAAATATTCACGGCGGGAATTGAACAGAAAGCTTGCGTTGGCGCCGATCGCATGATGTATGGGGCCCCTCCACATACTTTACTAAATACCCTTTCAGGGTGAGGGACACCGTGTGAAATATACCTGTCTCATTTAGATCGTCCCTAGTGTATTAAAAATAGTCTTTTCGTAGTTAAATGATTAATAAATTCATTATTTTTCATTTAAGTTATAGGTGAGTGGGCAGTAAAATATAAAATCGTAATAAGTATGTAGTAGTAGTAAAAAAATATACAAGTTAGTATACTTTAGGTTAGGTTTAGGTTTTTTTTCAGATTTTTCCGTCAAATAAGTTTGTGTCAACAAAATTAGTTGGGTAATGAGCTATAATATATATTATTTTCTGTGTTAAAGAGCGAGACAGTAGTATTAATCAACATCCTTGCTTTCGGTTAAAAACCTATAATGGGAATATCTTATAAATGGTCGAAAGCTTGCCTCAACAAAACTATGCATGCGGGTAAAAAACGATGTTTCTATTAAAGAGCCCACTTTTTCACCACGGACCGTGTCCAGGAACACAATCGTAAATTATAATTTATTAACCCACAGAACTACAAAATTGAGTTATCCATGCCCTATCTATGTCGGCTTCCTTTAACATTGTAATTTTCGGGTGGCGTAGTGTATTGGTGGTAGCCGATCGTAACGGACGTTTTAAGTGTAAAGTCCAGTGCCATACATTTGCATTCGCAGCGAGAGGAATGCTGCCAATCGTTATGCATATGGCGTAAGAATTGTTAAAGCGTGACCTACTACAGTTGAATTTGATAGCGGCGTTCCATCAAAGTGTTCGAAACACGCGATTCGTTGCACGTATTGCCAATTTACGCACCGTAATCAGCGATGTTGTCACCCGTCATCGACGAAGAAAGTTCCGAACGGTAATCCGAGCTTCTACGACATTCTGGACCGTACAATAAAGGGCACTGAATAGCTGAAGTAACTTCGGTCTGAATGAATTTGCAAGATGTCAATTTGCATACGGATATCACGCTGTGCTGTGTCAAGTTTGGTGTAAAAATAGACGATTTGCTTTTACTTTTTCACACGCATCACGGGAGATGTGTTTGACTGTCAGCGCACGAATGTTGGAATCATCGGCGCTCACGCAGAATTCTAATGAGAATTTCCTTCTGCATTGCACTTGCGATACATAAAACATTATGCGGTTCACCGTCATGTTTACAACGGAAAATACGGTCGCGGACTGTGTGTTAAGCGTAGTTTTATAATGTGTTTTAAATTAGTTATGTGAAAATATAAATCTGTGATCGTATTGTTAGGAGTGTGAGTTTTTAGAAGTGATATTTTAAAGATGTCCATGTACGTGATGGGGTATATGAAGTGTTGTGCATTGTTTTTATATGTTGTTCAATACTTAACTGATGTGTGTCAGTAATTTTAAGAGGTCAAAGCCCGTATAGGTTATGCGAGTGCACGGAGTTCTCGCGTCGCAAAAATATCTCCACAAACAAGTAAAACCAAACACAGTCTTCAGTACTTTGAGTTAGGAGGGAAGCAAGAATCCGCTCGCGCATATTAATGTTGAACAGTAAAAATAGCTTTTACTGCATTACCTCGTCTAATAATTTATTTTCTACCAGACAGAATAGCGATTTTTTGCCGCATAGGCACCTATGAGAAAAAAATTGTACCTATATGTATCTATATATAAGCAATTGCTGCACGTACTTAAGAAGTCAATATGAAGTAGTACCTACTAGGAGGTCAAGTTCTATTTTGTTCCAGCTAGTTTTGTTGTCGTGACAAAACAAAAAATCTAGTCTGCCTACATAGTCAGTAACATAGTACCTACCTACAGTAGGTATGGCACATGCCATACTGGTAAAGTCGCATTGAAACAAATGAGTGGTTTTTGCGCGATCGGCGAATATACCTTGTGTAGGTGAAAATGATGAAAACTTTAACAAAATATGATTTCAGAAAGCTCTGAATATAGTAACCAGTTTTTTAACATGTTCATGAGCTGACACGACGGCGTTATGTAGTTTTGTTGTAGTATTATAATAGTACAAGCTAATGTAGGTATAATGTAGGTAGGTAACCATCTAGATTAAAGTGAGTGTCAGGCGATTTTTTCTCACTAGTGTATCACACACTTATACATGTACAATCATAAAAAGTTTAATTAGACATAAATGATCAATTTTCTATAATAATCTTTTAGTCACGCGCTCACTATATTGTTCTTATGATTTTTTTGTTGTTTAGTCAACTACGTTCAATTATCTTTGAAAAATTATGTTATTCTCTATCAGCAACGTGAAAAAACAGCAAGACAATCATTGAATCCTTCACTAACAACTTGTATGATTGGTTTATAGTAGGATTCTAAATATATTGCTAAGAAATAATGCTCGTACCTGTCCACAATTTCTCGAATATCGTTGAAATTTAAATTCTTAAGCTGCGCTAAGATACCTGAAATACAATTTTATTTTTAATAATCAGTTCTTATACTATTTTCCACAGTTAAATCACAGACACAAAAACTAGGTCGATTCCTACATGTCAATCTGTCTCTTGTATTGAATACAATGTTGTGTTGTTGTGTTGTGACAATGTAAATAATTGTCTGCTTCGCCATACAATGTCTAATGAAACACGTGTAGGTACATATGTAATTGCATAGTTACTACAGATTGAAATCAACCGGGTTCATTCAAAATTATAGTGGGGTGGCTTGCTATTAAAACATGATTTTCTAATAGTTCCTACCCACTGTTATTGTTGCCTTACGTACCTACCTACCTACACCATGACAAATGATAAAATAAATAACGAAAATGTGTTGAATGATGCAATGTATTTTATTTGGAAATACAACTAATTGAATTGAGTTATCTACATATGTTGACTGGTTCCAGACAAAATGTATTGAAGTATCGCAATTTTTTTTCCTGTTGTTACCACACTAGAAGAAGCTGATGATTGCGTCCGCGTGAGTTTAGAAACGGTTTTGTTTTGTTACTAAATGTAACGTTCTTTGGCACCGTCATTAATTGGTAAGTACAGAATTAGAATCCTTTTATAGCGACATTACAGAAGACCTTTTATCTTACGGAAGCGTATCATAAGGATATAAAGTATCCTAGGTACCTATACGAAAATCCCGGTGATGTCAAATTTTGCAAATATATTTTTTAAAAACGTTGTCTATATCCTTCCCACGACTTTAAAGTAGGTATATCAATAATATGTTTTATCGTACCCATAAAAGCCCAACTTTATACAATATTATAATATTCCACTTCATCCCCATAGTATTTTGAAAATAAAGTAGCGTATACTCTTCCTCTGACTGTCATCTGTCTCTATATTAAATTTAATCACAATCGTAATAGAAAGCTTAATAGACACAGTTACATTGAATTACATATT
>DWKW01001850.1:0-11866 GCA_018250115.1 Doberes anticus | reverse complement strand
CATGACTTTGAGAACATTATGGAGAACTTTCAGGCGTGAAGGTTTCCGCAGGATATGATCATTTACCGTTAAAGCGGGTGATAATTATTTTATAATACGTAAATAATTTCCAAAATTTAGTAAGGGGTAATATTTCGAGAAATAGAGGTGTGTGGCGGAATTTGAACCTCGATCCACCGGAGCGGGGTCGAGATTGTAAACCAGATTCTTAACAGCTATCACTCACTCGTACGACATACGAGATGCGGCTGGGATTCGAACGCCAAAACACTGGAGCATCGAGATTTTGTACCGCTAGGCTCACAGTCAGTCTAAATTCAAACGTGGGTAAAGTGAAAGATAAGTAAAAGGTGAAGGCTGAACAACGTTCGTAAAACAAGTCCCGGATGTAGCCCCGGTCTCCGCTTTGTGATGCTGGCAGGTATTAATATTCACGCTTCGAATGTAGTACGTGGAAGGTACAACGCAATCTAAGGTTTTTGTACAAAGGGAAACGTTTTCGTTGGTATTAAAATCACCAAATAAATGTTATGTTTTTTTTTTCAGACTGTGTTTTGAGTATTCTCATATCGTAAGTATGTTGGAGTGGTGGAGTTTTTGTCGCGAACGTGCTCATATCGCTTTCCTTGTCTGCGTCACTAGCAGTCATATTTTTCTCTTTCATTTTAGACTTTACATAATCTACTGTTCTTTGTTCTTCTGGAATTACATCAATGAGATCTCCAATGTAACCATAACTGGGAGGTAAAGTTCTTAGCAAGTATCTCATCTTCTCGGAACACAATATTATTTTTATTCAAACTGAATAGCAAACGAGCATGCAGGCCACCTGATCTTAAAAGGCCACTGCAGCCCATGGACTTCCTTCCTGGTTGAGGAATGACGCATCCAGCAACGCATCCAGGGTAGCCTACTCCTCCTGAGGTCTAAAGTGGAACGCATTCAGTCCAGTGTCGTCTACCTAACTGCACCCTTTAAACCGAAACACAGCAGTTATCACACTGCTGCTTTATGGCAGAAATAGGGGCAACGGTGGTGCCAACGCAATCGAGGCTTCGATGTAAGACTCTACCACCATCGACTAACATTAAGTGGTCACTACTGTCCATGTACATGGGCATCCACATTCAATGTCAAATAAGTTTGAAGTGCTATCAGAGACCATACGTGGATGCTTTGCTACCCTGGAGACTAAGTTGGAATGCCTCCTTTATTCTACCTAACCACACCCTTCAAACCGAGACACAGCAAGTACATAACTGCTGCTTAACAGCGCCGATGCAGCGGTGGTGCCGCCGCAGATTGCCCATTGACATATGACTACTACCATCATTAAAAATAGGCCGTTTAGAATTAATTTTTTTCAACAAATAATTTTTGAAAAAAGTTTTAATTGTCTTTGCTGAAGTTAACACGGAAAATACAACAATAATGGAGAACAAAGGCAAAAGAAAAAGCAGCACAGTCAAAGGAGGATGTAGGGAAGACTGCTCCGCTTTGTGACGCTGGCACATATTAATATTCCCTTTCCGCTTCGAACATTATTCGTGAAAGGTGTGTTTTGTTATGTTTTCCATAATCTAAGAGTTATAAATACAGAGAGATGCTGGGTATAGACCCTTTGTGTAATTCCTAATTATGGGCGATTTTTATTATTTTTTATTTTACATATTGGAAACCTAACCTTAATTCAAGGTAAGTGGACGACACGTATGGGTACGAGCGACACCGGGGAGCACATCCATTTGGGAATTTTTTTAAATTTTTATTTTACATATTGGAAACATTACCTGATGGTAAGTGCTCGACACGAGCAATACCGGGGATATTGTCAGTGCGTTACTGGCCTTAAAAGAGGACTTTTTTAGACTGGGTACTGGGTTTTATTGAAGAACATCCTGAAGAGATCCTTCATGTGCTGGTCTAGGTTGGGAATGCTTAAACCGCGATGGATATCTACGTATGTACCAAGGAGCATTGTTGGCACAACACATGGAGCGATTTTGTATGAGGAAATAATTTAAATCTATCTATCTATATATCCTAATATAAAAATGTAATGTAGTTGCATCTCTGCATAAATATGGTATACTTAACACATGAAGCGATTTAGTATGAGGTAATAATTTAAATCTATCTCTCCTATTCTCAAAGGCACGTGATGTCTGACAATTCGTATTTGGCCAACGTGGTTGACTATGATCGAAAACCTTTCGTCTCCGATAGGAGACTCGTGCCATGCAGTGGGACAATATATGTTATATATGTAATATATGTAGGTATATAATGGTAAGCGTAAAACTTAACATTTGTTGAACCAATTTCATGTTCACTAAAATCAAATTTACGATATTCGTGCAACGTGTGTAAGGGGGATCAAAATAAGTGTAGTATAAGTATAATTGTTTTAAAATTTTCGCACAATTCTTGTAAATACATTTACCTGTTAACCAAGTTATTCACTTTAATACAAAAAAAGTCTGATTACTTTTAAATACGGAGCTTTATTCTGAGTAATATTTAGTGTTTATTTCATCAAAACCGACCAATAGAATCAAAAGATATTCAAATTTTAAATTTAGAGATGAGACGAGATGATTTAGGCTGAGATAGAGCTAAGGCCACGCGGACGAAGCCGCTGGCACAGCTTGTATTACAACAGCAAAACAAACATATCTAATTCGAATTTCGAATATACTAATTTCTACCATACAAACATTAAAATTGTAATTACGTATGGTAGACTGAAAGAGTAACCGGAGGAAAAAAATCTCAATATTTAGAGAGTAAATAAGGCAGAGTAATGAAATTTTTCAGTTAAGTACATTTTGAACTCGCTTTTGAAATAACAATTCACTTTAATGAGTTCGGTAAATTGTTATATACTATTGATCCGATGCAAAAAGTAAAGCCGCGTTGCCTTGGTGTTGGTATTGTTAGCCGGTTAGAGGTCTCCAAGGTCCGAACCGTCACCAAACCTATTTCAGCCGAAAAACAGTACCTACATTCCGGAAAAAGGCTTTTAGAATCATACTAGAAGAAGTCACTTAACGTTTCAGCCTCTTTGAATCAAATTCATATCGAAACTTTCAACTAAACCTTGTTGTTTTTTTTCTCTCTGTATAAACACAATAGCAAACGAGGTTGCAGGCCACTTGATGTTAAGTAGTCTATGCAGCCCATGGACATCCACACCTGAGGTTGTGTGTTGATGCGTTGCTACTCCTAAGGACCACGTTGGAATGCATCTTGTCCAGTGTCGTCTGCCTAACTACACCCTTCAAATCTAAACACAGCAGTTCTCACACTGCTGTTTTACGACAGAAATAGGTGCGAGGGTGGTGCCGCCGCAGGCGTGCCTTCGACATAAGACTCTACCGCCATCAAGATATACTGGATATGCGTATATGTAAAACTGAACCGTCCAATTTTGTACATACTCGTAGGTATAGGTCGCGGTGCCGGTCAAGAATTAAACTTAGGTTAACGATAGGTAGTAGGTAGATGGACTACCATCTACTTTCTCGAACGTAGAGCACTAGCTCTACGTTCGAGATTTGAAATATTACCGCACTTGTTTTAACGAAAAGCTCCAGTACTTATTTAAAGGTGTGCCACCCTTTTCATGTCCTGCAGTGTACCTGCAGTCAGAGGCAAATAAGGCTACGGGTAAAAGGATTCAACATTGCTACACGAAATTTCACTTCACGACTCTATGCAGATAGAGAAATGGCTTTGTGCTTTGTATTGAAGTGAAGTTATTGAATCAGTTACCGTGCATTGCTTAGGTTAGTTTTGAAGTTAAATCAGTTTGAAGTTTTTCAAAATATATTAACCCATTCGCTGTCCCGTAAGTAAACACAATAGTATAATAATTGGCATGAATCATATATGATTCATCGGACAGGAAATCTGTTAAAACGACGCATTTGAAATAAATATTTAGTTATAATTACTTTGCAATGGCTACAATTTGTTTTTTTCCGATATCTGGCTATGATCTAAATGTTAGAGAATTCACGCCAAAGGAAATTTTTGTCCAATAAAAAAAACTGTTTATAGTCAATGCCAATAATAAAACTGTATCAAAAGCACAAAAAAGCTTACATAATTGTATTCAAAAACTTTCTATACATAAGAACTTATTATTTTGAATTGCAAAATGTATTCTGAGTAAATTTTTTATTTCATATAGAAGGAGCAACTAAGTGCAGGCCTGAAGTTAGGTGGTCATTGCAACCCATGGACGTCTACGTCCGACCTCAAATTGGGGGCACTGCTACGATTGACGCATAAGTTGGAACTCCTCTGTTTAACTACTCGCACTGCTGCTTTAAGGCAGAAATAGGTGCCACGGTGGTACCGCCGCAGACGAGCCTTCGACATAAAACTCTACTATTATTACTACTCAATCATACTCATCATCATCAATACATCACTGTCGCACTACTGGGTATATGTCTCCTCTCAGAGATAAGGTCTCACCTCGCTGGCCAGGCAGTCTGCTCATGCCTCTGAGAATATTGTGTAGTACTTTCGGTCATTCAGAATTCCTCACGATGTTTTCCTTTATCACTAAAGCAAATGATAATGAATTTGAACTGCATAAACAGTTTTGTAATAAATACATACTCGCTTTAACGGTGAAGGAAAATATCGTGAGGAAACCTGCCTGAGAGTTCTCAATAACATTCTCAAAGGCATGTGAAGTTTGCCAATACGCACTTGGCTAGCGGTGGAGTATGGCCTATACTCTCTCATCTCTGAGAGAAGACCAGTGCCCAGCAGTGGGACGATAATAGGTTGTTGATGATGACATAGTTCGTAAAATACAGAATAGATAATATTTCAAGAAATATTAGTAGAGGAGCGTGCGTGCCGAATTCCGAATCAACGGCGTTATCAAAATTCTTAACCACTAGGCTACCGCGTCATATGATACAAAACAAGACAATACAACAAAACATTTACGTTGCATTACAGCTTAAAAATGTTTTGTATTCCTATTCACACAAAGTGAATCTTGTTTTCGACATACAAGATATTAAATTCCGGTAGCATTTCAGCCGACACATATGTAAAATTGTACATACATACTTTGTCTTTGTCTACGAATTGTGTGGACAATTGAAGTGATTATATCGAAGTGAACAGTGCTGACTTGTTTTAAATATGGAAGAACACACTTCGTGTTCATGAAAATATTATTATAACCTAAAAGAGGTTGAGTCTAAATGACAGAACAAATCCAATTACACATATCAATTAATTGGTTATATAAAGCAATCGTGAGGAAATATGCGAGCATGAGAGTTTTCCATAGCGTTCTCAAAGGCATGTGAAGTCTGCCAAGCCGCACTTAGCCAGCGGTGGATGGCTGTCATCTCTGAGACGAGACCCGTGCCCAGCCCAGGGACAATTAATGGGTTGATTACGATGAAATAGTGCATCATTAAAATTATGGAAGGTATGTGAGTGAATATAATATGACTAGTGACAGAATTCGTTAGTGTTTACTGAACCATTACTTCGGTTTTATTTTGATGTTGGAACAGATTGGAGAGAAAAATACAGTATGTGTGTTATGGTGGTAGACTTATCTTGAATTCTCGTCTGCAGCGGAACCGCTTCGGTTTGAAGGGTGTGGTCCGGCAGAATACACTGGATAGGAGGCATTCCAACTTAGCCATCTTTTTTTACTGGTTGCTCCAACGAGGTAAACAGTGTTACAATCGAAATCGAAACTTCAAAGTATGAAATTTTTAACCAAAAATTATACAATACAAAAAAAAATAAGATAACAAATACAAAACAAAGTAAAAATTGAAAAATGTACTACGGTTCCACTACTGGGCGTGGGTCTCCTCTCGGGGATGAGAGGGCTTAAACCATAGCCACCCACACTGCCCAAGCGCTTTGGCGAACTTCACATACCTTAGAAAACAGTGTAGAACTCTTAAACACGCAGTTAAATTTATCTGACTTCTTTATATTTATTATCAGATAGATTTTCAAAAACATCTTCACTGTCTTAATATGGCTCAGTTATTTTCAATTCAATTCAATTTATTTTTATCCTAAATCCACGTAAAGGCGCTGAATAGAGCCAGTATAAAGATTAATAAAACTACGAGATCATAAAGCTCTTTAATCATCGAATGCTTTAGTTTTGTAAGCGTTGAATCTTATATTATTTCACGTCATAAAGCAACAGAGAAATTTTGTTCCATATAAATTGGCACCGAATTCCTGCACCATTTCAAGCGACGGATATAAACGTCACCGAATGGTAGAGAGATGAAATGAAATATTTCGAAGCGAAGCGTTCAGTAGCTGTCAGTTCTTGTAGAGACGCTACAGAATAGAGCTTTTACAGACGAAATCGTTGAATAAACTATGGAAAATATTTTTCGTGACGTTTTTTAAATTTCTCGCTTTCGAGCGCTATTTATTTATGCGTGAAAATTACTATGCGACCTACGGAACGACGATTATTACTGACTTTCAAAAGTACAATTAAAAAAAATACGAATTGGTCTCATATTATGGCGGTAGAGTTTATCGAAGGCTTGCCAGCGACAACACCACCGCTGCACCCATTTCTGACCTAAAGCTGCAGTACGATGCAGTATGAGCATTGCTGTTTCGATTTTAAGGTTTTGGTTAGGCAGAATTCACTGGACAGGAGGTGTTCCAACATAGTCTATATAGATATTATAGATCATTATATACACTTATATAGAGAATATGTATATAGATATAACATAATCCTCTATATACACTTATATAGAGAATATGTATATAGATATAACATAATCCTCTATATACACTTATATAGAGAACTATGTTTATGAAACTATGAATTGGAAATACATTAAATTAATTTAATAAAACATTATATGCACTACCACAGTCGCACAGAGTAACACATTGTCGGCAATGAAATTTTAAATGTCAGATTGACCGAATGACAATTCGATTGTAAATTTTGTACTATTTACAATGTTCCCTTTTCACTAGTCTGTTCAAACACAGTTCTTATGTGATGTCAAAAAAGAGTTTATTATATATATATGTATGCATTACGGTAGATGATGAATTTCGAACAATTGGAGATCACTAGTTGAATGCATGAAACAATTGATGAAGTGATGAATTGATGATTGGAGAAGCGAAAGAAGTATGTATAAACCGCAGCATTTGGTCCTTGGTCTCTGCCTACCCCAATGGGAGACAGGCGTGAGTTCATATATGTATGTAGTTCCAATAAATAAATGACTTGCCATAGGAAGCCGACAATCGGGTAACGATAATAATTATGTTTCATCGAAACGTATAAACGATAGGCTACAATTGTACTCAGTCCTTGAACGCTAACTGTTTTGAGTGACAAAAATATAACGTTCTCGAATGTGGTAGAAAATGGAAATATTATTTGCGGAGAACTGTAGCTGTTACAGTAGCTGTCAGATCGAACGAAGCCGCCGGTCGGATTAAATTTACCTATTCGCTGCTAAAATTGTTCATTTCAGTTATACGGGTGATATTTTTCAATCTTATATTTTTATTGTTTGGTGTCATCTTCTAACGAAGGTCGGCGATCTTTGAAAAGTTTTTAACCATGATGTTCGTCTGCAATGGTTTGACGGTGGAAAAGTCTTATGTCGAAGGCTCGCCTACGGGGGTACCACTTATTTCTGCGGTTAAGCAGCAGTGTGAGAGAGAAAGTTATTGCTAAGCAGTATCCACTGGACAGGAGGCATTCTTACTTAATCCTCAGGAGTAGCAACGCATCTATTATTCCGTCTTAGTTAAGTATCAGGTGGTTTGTTATTCTGTTAACGTAGAAAAAAACGAGCTCCTGTTTTCGTGGGGGGCGTTGGGACGTAATTCTTCAACTAGGTACCGCAGTTGTTTACCAAAAGTAAAACTTTGTCAGCATGATATTCTTTGTTCTATTTTAAAATTATTACTTATTAAAATCTATCTGATATCGAATGTTTACGGAACCTAAAATTTTGTCCGTATGTTCACAAATCACGCAAGAACTGATACGGATTTAAATGAAACTCTAACAGTTTAAATGTTAAAATATTTAAACAAGATATGAACAATAGAACCAGTACGGCTTGTAACTGTAGCGCGGTCATATACGACGGAGGTCACGTTCGAGGTGGTAGTCCATTAGTTAAAAGTCTATAATATTATCTTGACTTAGGGCTTTGGGCGCATTAAGTTAGTTCCAGTGATACGGCTTATCACTGTAGCACGGTTATATACGTCGAAATTCACGGTCGAGTTGGTAGTCCATTAGTTAAAAAGTCTATAATATTATCTTAACTTAGGGCTTATGGCGCTTTAGGTTAGTTTAGAAAATCAAAAATACAACGAATTTATAGAAGTGTTTTCATAATTCAGATAGTTCAAAGATATCTTTAGCGAATACTAAAATTTATGTTGTTGTTTTTAACTTTGGATTCAAATTATTATGGAGAAACGAAAAGATTTCTTATGAAACATTTTTTTTTAACTTAATTATAACTAAGTATAATTTGTGGAAACTCAAATGTCGTGTTATTGAATATTTTTAATTAGACATATCAAGGAATTTACTGATAAGACCTTATCAACGTATACTAAAATTTGTAGTTGTTTTAAACTTTGTATTCCAATTTTTAAATAGACGCTTTAAAGTTTATTTTAATAAGACAAACTGCTTAAGAACTTACTAATCAGTAAGTATAAGATATACTTATTGGTAATTAAATTTCTGAAACCTTTTACATTTCTGAAAGTTTATGGAAGATTTTTTATTAGATAGATTATAAACATTGATTGACAGCCGATCTGTCATTCAGGACCATTAGAAGACCCTGGGATTGAGAGAACGATCAGTAATCTAAATGATAAATGATGTACCTATTCCTTAAGTAAACGTTTGTTCTGGTCTATATGTGTTCATAGCACGCCATGTAACGGGGGATTCTTGAGTGGTGCTATTACTGTGCAGCGTTACTTACTGCTTCTTGATGCGTTCTCATCTGCGGTAGACGTCCAGCTTGGTGCGGAGTTATGTTCTGTTAAAAGAATCACAGCAAATAAGGAACTCTTCTAAAATTAATACGTTTGGCAAATAAAGATGCAACGCCGTTTTAATTCTCGTTTTACTTCAGCACACACAATAGCTCACAGATACAAAATACCACTCAATTTCATGTATATAAAGAAAAAAGTATCGATAATGCAAAAAAAAAACCTTGCTACCATCTAATGAACCTTATGGAATTCGTACACTTGTGATAATAACCTTTTTGCTTTTTTTCTCATTTGACGACCCTTGTGGCGCCGTGGTCAACGTGCGGTCTGGCGTTCGGAGGGTCCTGGGTTCGATTCCACTGGGAAACCACTGGGCAGAAATTCTAATGATGAATTTAGATTTCTGTACCTGGTCTGAGTGTTTGTGTGCTTGTTTTTGTGTGTGTCCATGGCACCCACGACTCAGGTTAAATCCTATTGTGGGGCTATGAGTATGAAAACGTTACGTTATTTCTCTATATAAACAGAATAGTAAAAGAGCATGCAGGCCACCTGATGTTAAGTGGTCACTGCAGCCCATGGACATCCACATCAAAACTCAACTAGGACGAAAGTCCTATCTGAGGTCGTATGTGGATGCATTGCTGCTCAAGAGGACTAAGTTGGAATGCCTCTCGTCCGGTATCCTCTGCCTAACTACACCCTTCAAACCGAAGCACAGCAGTTCTCACACTGCTGCATTACGGTAGGAATAAGCGCAGTGGTGCTGACACCGCGGGTGAACCTTCAACTCTACCACCGTACTTTTCATGAAACTTAATTTTTAACATTTTCTGAACTTCCTTTCCAAATGGCGCTACCATCACAATCTTATGTGTAGGTAAAGAATAGCTTCGCAACAAAGTGTATGTATACATACAAAATCCATCACTCAACACTTCATTAAGTTACCAAAAGTAATATTGACTTACTATGAGAAGTACACAAAATAACACAGCGCAACTCATTTCAATGCCTCGCCACCACTCCAATATAAACCTTAAAACTATCACTTTAACGTGCATTTCATATTGCGTTACTAGAAGTCAATTTCGTTCATAATGTTTTCAGCTTTTCAGTAATAAACTTTCCTCATCAATTGCACTCAGTGAAAGAGTACAAGTATTGAATGCACACCGTGAAATGGAGTGGAATACCTATTCAGTCTCATAATTATTGAAAGTATTTGAATTACCATCAACGTTTTATCTGAAACGACGATAGTGTGTATGTGCATGTAACTTTTGCTGAGCGGACACCACCGCTACCTATTTCTGCTGTAAAGCAGCAGTATGAGTATTGCTGCGTTTCGGTTTGAAGGGTGTAGTTAGGCGGAAGGTACTGGACAGGAGGCATCCAACTTAGTGATTAGGAACATACGACCTCAGATAGGACTTCCGTCCTAATTGAGGGTTTATGTGTACCTTCATGCAGTGACTACTTAACACCAGGTAGCCTGATGCTCGTTTGCTATTCCGTTTGGGGATAGCACTGCATTTCACGAAAGTTCTTCGAAGCAATCAGTATTAGCTACTTCTATCATAATTGTCACCTAATATTGTCGTACCAACACGGATGTCGTCCCAGTGTTAAGAAGGAATCAAGCAAGATGTTTCGTGAACTTCACAAGTCTCTGAGAATGATTAACGTTTCAATTTTATCGGCTTAAAACTTCGTCTAAATTCATTATACTATTCTCTAAACAGGCTCATCAGTTATCTTCATCTTCAGGAGAATAGCTCAAGAATATAATTCATTAGTCAAACACATCTCCGCTAAAGTTAATAGTTTAACCAAATAGAACAATGAAACTAAGGTTGCGGCACTTGAGGTTATAAAGTTATGAAATTTGTAAGCTATTCCACTCGATAATGTATCTTACTGCCTCAAAATTATGAGCCGGAATATCGTCGCTATTGTTCGAATTAATACACTACGGAGGCTAAGCCAGACTTGTCTGATATAGAGAGATAAGCTAATTTAATAGAGTGCCTCCATGCAACAACTGATGTGTTATTGCATAGATTATGGAGCTTTTCTTCATGGGCTCAATGGCACCAAGTGTGCTTTCGTGCACTTCTCATGCCTTCGAAAACATTATGCAATACGCATGCATAGAAACTTTTAGGCATGCAGGTTTCCTAATGACGCAAAGGAAGTGATAATCATTAGTTTCTAATATTCCCATGATTGGTGCAGAATTCCAAAAATAGGTGCAGGCTGGGTTTAGAAGTGGACCCACAGGACAGACAAGTCGATTTCAAACCGATAACTTATCACTAAACTATTTTATGCTGGCGAATCTTCATTCCTAGACTCAAACCCGCGTATCGATCAAACTCTGAGTGCCCGTGAATGTAGTCTACCTAGAGTATACTAGTTTAAACAGTATTTGACGTTGAAGATACATCGCGTACTAAGAGTGAAACAAGTACCTAAAGATGACGGAATCAAGTCTTTGACCTTACTGAGAATTTGTTAATTTATTAACTCAAATATTTCATCACGGTAATTTTGGATTTAACCATTTAATCCATTTAGAGATCATTATTAAATACGAATTAAATAATATTATATGTTATTTGTGTGTAAAAGTGCCTAGTGGTAAAGCATCTCGACCTCGCTTCGGTGGTTCGACGTTCAAACCCCGGCACGCACCTCTATTTCTCGAAAAAAAATTAATTATCACTTGCTTTAACGGTGAAGGAAAACACCGTGAGGAAACCTGCATGCCTGAGAGTACTCAAAGGCATGTGAAGTCCGCCAATCCGCACTTGGCCAGCGTGGTGGA
>DWKW01001849.1:0-11867 GCA_018250115.1 Doberes anticus | reverse complement strand
TAAAAAAGACAAATATAGCTTAGTGTCTTCTGCCTAACTACAGCCTTGAAACCGAAACAGCAGTTCTCACACTGCTACTTTACGGCAGAAATAGGTGCTGCGGTGGTACCGCCGCAAGCAAGTCTTCGACATAAGGCTCTATCAACATAAGTATATACATATAATGTAAATACATACAAACGTAACGTTTATAACGTACTTACGTCATGAGGCAAAGACACTTAATGAAAGTCATATTTATTTTTCTCTCATCGACTTTAAGCGCTCCTTCATGCTTGTATATGTGTGAACGAAAGACAAAATCCAGAGAAAAAACCCTTCTAAACATTAGGTATTGATATTAGAGCACGATTGCGACACATATATATTTTTTTTATATTAAAAGAACAGCAAACGAGCATGCAGGCTACCTGATGTTAAGTGGTCACTGCAGCCCATGGACATTCACATAAACCTCAACTAGGATGCGTTGCTATTCATTAGGACTAAGTTGGAATGCCTCTTGTCCGGTGTCCTCTGCCTAACAACACCCTTCAAATCGCAACACAGCAGTTCTCACACTGCTGCTTTACCACCATGGTATAGATAATTGATGGTAAACACTGCTATGTTTCGGTTTGAACGGCAAAATTAGGAAATTAGGAATTAGGCAAAATGCACAGTATAGACATTCCATCTTAGTCCTCAGGAGTAGCAACGCAGTCCTATTTGATGTCTATGTCCATGGGCTGCAGAGATCGCATATCGTCAGATGGCTAGCATGTTCTTTATGCATGCATTAACAGTGGTGCTGCCGCAGGCGAGCTTTCGACATCTACTACCATCTAATATCATTTATATATCGACGAAATGTTGGTCGTGTTATCGGTAAGAAAGGAAAAGTTAATTTTAACAGCTGCTGATAGGCACGTGCCATACGGCCCGCGCACCTAATTGTTGTAAAAAAGTATAAAAACCATAAAAAGATGGCGGATCATTTAATTTGCCAAGGGACAGGAAGAGGCGGCATATTGCGGGTACTTCCGCGGTAGTGCCCGGGGCGATTTAATGTGGATAAGACGTTTAATATTCGATTGTGGTAGAGTCTTATGTCATAAAGCAGCAGTGTGGGAACTGCTGTGTTTCGGCTTGAAGGGTGTGGTTAGGCAGAAGACACCGGACAAGAGGCATTCCATGTTAGTCCTCATGAGAACGCATCCACATACGACCTCAGATTTTCATCCTAGTTGAGGTTTGATATCCATGGGCTGCAGTGACTACTTAACATCAGGTGGGCTGCATGCTCGTTTGCTATTCTATTAATATAAAAAAACATACCTGTTCTATACCTATAACACCATAGGGTGTGCAGGCAGGGACTTTGCACTTTAGCTGCGTTGATCCATATTTTATCTGTGGCTTCCGCGAACGCCAAGCGTGTATAGGTGATGTCTTTAAACCAGGCATCTTATTTTGTCTGTTTCGTCCGCATTTCCCCACAAAGCGTGACCAGCAATGGAATAGGATCTTGGATCTAATACTTGAAAATTTGAAAAGTACTAGTAAATAAAATATCCTATAATCGCAGAGTAGTAACTTAAGCGTACGTTTTAATGCGCGTTTCACAATTTAACGCGTGTTATCGCCAAAAGAAACGATGTAGAACGAAATAATTAAATTCATGGTTAATGACAACACTTTGAGGTCATTACACTTTACACTCACAGCCCCATGCTCTATGTCGTGGGTGCTATGACACATACAGATTTGAAACATAAACCTAAGTTCATCATTAAAATTTCTGCTCCACTGGTCGAGTCGAACCCAGAACCCTATACCACCACTGCACCATATGGGCCAATAGCGGGTCATCGAAAATATAATCGTTATATAAAATGTGAACGTTACCCGTCTTATCCACATTAGTCTATCTGGATGGTAGAGTAGGACCAACACTTTTTCTTAATTTGTTCAGCAATTGTTCGCTATTCTCTACCTCGAGAAGGTAAAAGCAAAAAGCATAGCTCGTGCAGACTCTCGTTTTTTACGGAAACCTTTTTTTTCTTTTAAATTTTGGTGAAATGCAGTGAAATTAATTTCGGTATAGCATGTGGCTGATGACTATTGCAATGTCTAGGAAACAGATGTTTTGGTATTTTTAGAAATTAATCCTGTGGATTTTGTTGTTAAAGCGACAACACATTCTGATCTCACTTACGTCGGATTGTACGACTTATAAATTGACAGAAATATGCTCTGATATTCCTCGTTCAATTATATTGTTCTCTTCAAGATCTAATGTTCAACCATTGTTTTGATGGAGTAGAATTCCATTGTAATTTAATATTCCAAATAATATTCAATTATCAGACTCTTCTATGGAAGTTCTACACCATCAATCCATAAAAAACTCCATTATAAAAAATGCGGAGTACGTCTAGCTAGTTCTCTTCTTGATCTGCACTGACCTATCTCAAGCTAACCGATATAAGCGAAGTGAAGTTAAGTTCCTTTAATTATGTGGTCATTAAAAGCTATCTTCTATTGTTTTTAATTTTAAAAGAGAAGAAAAGCCGAGCGTATTACTAAAGCGGCTACTAAATATAAGATGGACACTGCAGTCCATTCTCTAATAATACTGACAACCTATCTGAAGTAGTACGTAGATGCGTTGCTCCTCCTGTGGGCTATGTTTGAACGCCTTCTATCTCAGTGTAGTCGGCACTCCCTTCAAAGAAAATAGGTACAGCGGTAGTACCTCTGCAGGCAAGCCGTGGAGACACAGCTATACCGCTCATGAGTATATCATGGGCAGTATCTTTAAAGTTGTCTCATACGTATTTAAGTTTTTATGCTTCGAAGGTATTTATTTAGTACAATATTGAATAGAAGTAATAATTGATATTTATCTGTTAAATAAGTCTCATTGACTCATAAATCGCATTTACGCTGTGGAACATTCTCGATTTTAAAATATTAATTGGATAACACGCACCGAATAGGAAGTCTTATCTGAGGTCGAACATGATTGCGTTGCTACACTTGAGGACTAAGTCAGCATGCTTCCTGTCGGGAGCATTTGTTTTTTGGAAGTTATGTGCATTTAAGAAATTAATTCTGTCATGTTTAGGGGTGAAGGAAAACGTCGTAAGGAAATCTGCACTCCTGATTGTTCTACGTAACGATCTTTCAGGCGTATGATATCCACCAAGCCGCAATTGACCGTAGGCTATTTTTTAAGAAAGAAGCATTTCTTGTATTGTATCTACCTGATGGCTATTAAAATGGCGGAAAAATTTAAAAACAGATTGGAAAATAACATAGTCATAACAATAATTGTTATTTTGTTACTTAAAAAATAAGTTCTTCAAATAAAAACGTGCTTCATCTACAATTAATAAATTGATTTGTTCTCCGCGTAGTAATTACCACTTTTTTTTAATCAAACTAAAAATACAAGACTTATAATTTGCACTTGTTTTTTTACTTGATAATTGAATGCATTGGGAACGTTTAAAAAACCTCAAACTTTTTTCCAACTTAGCGGAAGTTTGGCACATGCCGCGATCAAAAAACCATTAGAATTGCCAGTGGAAAAAATCCTATAGTTTTATTTGAGCTGCGGTCTTTTAGCAATTTTTTGTGTTATCTGTATAAGTATAGCATGTTTTTATGATGACCAGATGTTGTATGCAGATGACATTTTTTTCTACGTGCGATTTTTAGTGGCTTGTCGGTAGATTGTCCTTTTTTGAAAGCAGATGTTTTGCATGCGCGTTATTAATGTCACCGTTTTGTGAAGTAGATGTGCTTTTGGACAGCCATAAAAAACTGCAAACCTAGTGACGGTTTCATGATGTGGTTAAGGATACTTGGACTTTATTACTTATTTTAAGCTATGAGTACATTTTGTGCCGTTTGAAGAATAACAGATACTTAACTATTTTTTTAACTAGCTAAACCCGGCCACCCTGGCTTAGTGTGACATGAAATTAATGCGAACATAAATAGCAATCATAGATAGAACCATCGAAGAAATACATCTCTCAATATAAAATTCGTGCGTTTCGGTGAGTATGTAAAATGAAAGGAAAAAAATATTTGACTGCAAACACGCGCGATTTCGAATCCAACGTTGATCTATTGGGTTGATTTACATAGGGAAGCTGAATTTTTATAAAAGTTTTTTCGCAAACTATATACTCGTACATCGGGATGCCAAAATTAATAAATTAAGTAGGTACATGAAGTAAAATGTACCAATATATTATATAAAATATCAACAGAGTACCAAATTGGCATCCGGGCCACCTGCTGTTAAGTATCACAGCAGCCCATGCACATCCACATCAAACTAAGACGGAATACATCAACTAAGACGGTAGTCCTGACTGAGGATGTATGTGGATGGACTAAGTTGGAATGCTTTCTGTCCAGTGTCTTCTGCCTACCTACACCTTTCAAACCGAAAACCAGCAGTTCTCACGCTGCTGTTTTACGGCAGAAACAGGTGCAGTGGTGGTGCCGCCGCAGGCGAAGCTACGATATCTCTACCACCATTAAAATATACTGTTTAAATATTAGATATATACGCTATATACATATAAATGATCAGCAGGTTCTTCACAAATTTCCACTACACTTGGCTTTCACTGCTCGCACATGACATTTTATAACAATAATAAAAATGGTAAAATAATGGTGGTGATGGTGGTAGAGTCTTATGTCGGAGGCTCGCCTCGACGCTTGAAAGCCCGGGGTTTTCAACGTAGTCCTCAGGAGTAGCAACATATCCACACACAACCCCAGCTGTGGATGTCCATGGGCTACAGATACCACTTAACATCAGGTGGCCTGCATGCCCGTTTGCTATTCTGCTAATATTTAAAAAAAAAATAATACACTTGATAGGAAGTATTCCAACTCAGATCTCAGGAACGCATGCGCTTACGATCTTAATCGGACTTCGGACCTATTTAGTCCAAAATAGGTTAGACGCAGTTGTCCATAGGCTGTAGTGACCACTTAACATCAGGTGGCCTGCGCGTTCGTTTGCTACTCCGTTACAATAAATAAAAAAAAAGATAAAAAAAAAATTACCTATATTATTGAATGTTGTAGCAGCTTTATCTTTGAAACCTTCGCATCTTTTACAAGCGTAAGTAAGATCTTTTGTCAGGTCTGTAAGTTTATGAACAGGTGCGTCGTTGACAAACGTTGAGCGACAGAGTATGTAAAATGGAAAATGATAAAACGTAAGAGTTTACAAAATTGCATTTATTGGTTTAAGCGATGCGTTGTATTGACATTATAAAGTATCGTGTAAATATTCATAATGTTTTAAGGCAAGAAAAACAATGAAAAATATTGTAAACTTTATTTATGTAAAAATATTTTATTTTATCTATATTAAAAATATACAGATAAAATGTTACGTATGAGAATTGCTGTGGTTCGGCAGAAGACACAGGACAGGAGTTCTGTCCTAGTTGACTTATCATGCTCGTTTGCTATTCCATTTGATTAATTTAAAAAACACACGTAGTTCCATCTCTGCAAAATGAGAGCTGTGTGCTGTGGTTTGACCCTGAACGGGATGCCGATTACAAACCAGAAGGCAATTACAAATCCCGGCACGCACCACTATTTCTTAAAATATTATCTATTCGCAATGGTCTTGAAATTATTTGCGTATTAGAAATTAATTACATCACTTGCTTGAACGGTAAAAAAAACATCGTAACGTTACCTGCATGTCTGAGAGTTCTCCATAAAGTTCTCGAAGGCATGTGAGTGTGGCCGATGCGGTGGACTACGGCCTTAACGGACGAGACACTGTTCTCAGTGTCTCTGGGATTCTTCCCAGCAGTGGGACGGTAACGGGTTGATGATGATCCATTTAAACAATGAAAAAATGTCAATTCGAATACTGCAATATAAGAATACATTGTGATATTTGTGAAGTTTCGCGTGATAGCACCACGTAATTGATATAGTTTAAATTGGCTCACTGCGGCTTATAATAACATAATCATTCGCGAATGTTGCACGCATTTCATTCAGTTTGTACTTAAAAGCCGATCGTTTAGTCCCTTAACTGGCAATCTCAGACAAATTTCGCGGAAACATTAGGTATTTTGAAGGGATTATACGAGATGCGTTTAATAAAATAAAATATAATTGCTATTCAAAAACAAATAATTCTTGGGCCCGCGGCTAGGGGCACAATCAGAACCTTTTCGATTTGAATAAATCAATCCCTTATAGAAATGCATTGATATACAGGAGATTTGGAGATCTTTCTCAAATCAGTGAATCGTAAAGGTTTAACTTGAAGTAAAATTTCAAGACAGACATTTAAAAAACATGAAAAACTAAAAAAAATCCTAGATCAGTATTGAAAAAAATATGTTTTATGGAAGTCATACTTTGGTCAATTAGTTTTTTAGCATACAGCCCAACTACGCTCAATCTAAATCAATAAAGTTTATGAGATGCTAAATGAAGGATGATTTTTTTCTTTTTTAGCCTCGTATTCCATAGATGAATAATTTATAGAACCGGAAGTTGCTATAATACTTTCTAGAACTCGATTACAAATGTATATATGTGTTAAGTTTTTATAAATAATTGCTTAGTTGTTAGCGTAACCCGATTTAATTTCCAGTATGTTCCAATATGTTCCAGTATAATACAGAATTCATAGTTTGTTCTATAATGCTAAGAACTATATATAATAAGTATAATGCTAAAAGCCCCTTAATAACAAGTAAATTAGTTAATTCGCGAAGAGAAATATATTTTCAGAATTCAACAGTAATTAGGTACAGCCTTAATGTTTATTGGTCCCTTCGTAAATTCAAAAAATCAGCCTTAAGCCAGAAACACTTATCTTCCAATTCTAAGCACCCTGTGTGTGCACTTTTTCGAAACATTTAGAGGTCGACTTTTTGAGCAGTTTTTTCGCAAGATCGATGGCAATTATGCACATTTTTGCCGATGCGGTCCGTTTGACGGCACCTCGGTCCTGCTCCTCTCATACTTATGGACGGATTCCATCAAATAAAAATCGGGAGACGCAGTTTTTGCGAGTTTTTGTTGGTATATTGATGAGATCCTTCAGCTTTGAAGGAATTCCAACCAGGGGACAGACGCCATTGTGTTGAATAGGTCATGTAAAACTGTATAATGAGTTGTATTGCTCGTATAGCTTCGTATAAGCTCATCATGTAAAAATAAGAATCAATTTTAAGCACACGTCATTTGAAATTTGTAAGCTTCACACGGATAAAGTGGAGTGAAGCACTGAAGTATATAAATAAGGTTTCTTTCAATAAAAACGGCAGAAATGTATTTTAATTCTGTAAAAATTTTAACCTACTAATTATTACTATGCACACCCCAATCAACAGATGCCGATTGAACATCCGATAAATTGGCAGCTAAAATATAATTGAATAAAAGATAAAGCTTGGCGTCGATACTGACCGTCTTAAAATAGACGCTAAAAACAAAGAGCGTGCAATTTGCAGTATCCAAGCATGCTCATTGCCTGGTAATCCTATGCCTGTGACAATGCTGCCAATACAGGCTGCCAACCTGCCACCTGTCAAAACAAGATGCCGCGGTACAGGTGGGTGCACACCTGACGAAACCAACTATAACAATTCATTAGGCATATCCGAGCGAATATGTAACCATTGTTTAAATAGAGCTTAAATGGAACATTTTTAAAATGCGCGGGAAAATACTCTTGCTTATTTAGGGTTTGTGTTGAGAATAAATATTCTGTCTACGATCTCTGTTTAGGCGTTTTGGCGGGATAATTAAGTAATTTATAGATTAAAAATATGGTTTAATGGGTAATCACTTAACTAATGCATTTGAAAACTGTCTTTAATGTAATATTTTACAAAATGTAATAAGATATTCAGCAATATGAGTTGATTAGTTTGTCATTTTGCCTGACAATTTATTTTACAAATTAGTTTAGAATGAGGTAGTCATTAGAGTAAATGCAGTCAGCAATTAATTTGTGTGTTTGTCTGCACCTTTGTTAGTTGTCATTTCATTCTATCTGACTGTCATTCTTATCTTGGGGCAGTGAGAGTTTAATAATTGGTTGATCTAATTTGATGATCTGTCTATTCGTTCGAATGCTATTTGCTTATTTTAAAATAAAACTTTTTAATTGCCCGTCCTTCAAACAGAAATGGAATTAAGCAGCAGTTATTTGCTGATACTGTATAGTGAATAATTAAAAGTACATTTTTATTTATCCAAGTAATTTATTCCTAACTTTAAATGTGGGCCTCTCGTCGTTATTTTGTCATTCATGTAGAATCTACAAAGAAAACAGTGGTAACGAAATAAAAAGCGTTACTGTTGATAGAGTAACTTTTAACAGAGTATCTTAAGTTAGAGTAACAAATTTTAAATACGTCAAGAAATTGAGTAATGGACGACGGCACGGACAACGTGGATTTGGAGAGGTGACGTTGGGCGTTGGCCGTAAGAAGCAGTAAGTATGGCGGCCAATAGGTTTCTCTTTGCGATAAGAGAGTAAAACGACACTTGTGCGAGCATGCTTACTTTTTACTTTGAATCTTTTTAATTATACAGCCTGTGGAACAGACATTCGAAGAGAGCGGTCAACTCTTTGCAAGTGCAGTGATGCCTTTAGAGTAATGTGAGGTAGCCGCGCTTTTTTAATGCGTCAGGAATATTTGTGTTATTTCTTCTGTGCAAGTTAACCGCAGCCCTGCAAGAACCAGAGTATAATACTACTCTGCTAATACTATTCTGCTATTCGGAGACGGCGTGCAACAACGTACCTATAATCGCATCTCTGATGCGAATGAGGAGGCTTCCCCAGCGGTTTTATGAGCGTAACTCTTCCACTAAACTTAAAAGCCGCACACTAAGCCACTCTTATGTAACACGTGGTTTTCGTGCCGGAAATGAGTTTTGTTATTCAAAGATTTCGGTTTTGCACCGACTGGACTGTTTCTGCTGCTTTCCTGCTTTATATTCAAAGGTAGTTTATTTACAGTAAAAGTAATACATAATTACCTTGCTGTTTAATAGACTATGGTGGTGGTAGAATTTTACTAGGATAATCATCTGATACTTAAAACGTTAGTAATAAAATTACTATGCCATCTTTTTTTTTAAACTATCCCACCAGATACTGTGAGTAAGAATATTGTAAAAGATAACTTTATAGCAATATAAAAATATGTTTAATAGTTAAAAATGCCTGTTGTAAATTATTATTTTAATCGGTCTATGTTATACGTATGGTCATATTCTCATAAGCGAACCCGCCTCGTGTTGAAAAGGTGGAAGCATAAAGATTTTATCGTGCCATAAGTACAATAGGGACGCGTAAGTGCCCCTCGATCTGTGGGCTCGTGCCATTTTTTTTTTTACGCGGAAGACGATGGAGGCGAAAGCAAATACACTCGTCTGTCACAAAAGAATGGCACACTCCACGAACTATCGAGTTTCTTGAAATAAAAAAATACAAGAAAAAAAGATAGCACATGCCGAAATCTGATTACACCATATTTGATCAAAGGGTTGCCGTTTACCAAACATTGCAGATCACAAAAACCTGGTACCTTTTTGCACCGGGATGAATTTTTTTGCCGGAAAAAATGCAAAATCGATTTCGGCAGATGTCCACAAATAGAAAGGGTTTGATAGGCTTTTTGGATAAAAAAGTCGATGCATCGGCAGTAAACAATGGATCCGAACCGTTATGGAGCGATTGTCAAAATTCGCTATTATTAGTTAAATAGTTATTTTTCGGATGATTAAGGTTTTTGTAGTAAAATTGTAAATTCATAATGATCTGCTAGAGGAAATTGTTTTTTTAAAGGCAAAACTAAACGAATTGCTCATTAGCGATCGGTAAAAACTTTAACAGATTTTAAAGTCTATTGTCTACACACAGCTGTTTGCGGATATTGTTCTAAAAACTGCATCCGGATATAGCATAGATAATATTTCATGATCAATCTATTAATCTTGAATTAATCAGATATAGAGAATCTGTCGACGATGGAACACAAAACTCGGGATGCCATTTGCAATAGCTGAAAATTAACATTAATTTTAAGAAATTTAGAACAATCACCATGTTGTTCTAACAAGAAATGCTAACAATGATAACGGTACTTTATAAAAATGTTGTAGAAAATATAATCTAAGATTAGTGGTTATATAATACCGAAGCAATACATATTAAAATGAACATATAAAAATGTACGTATAAAAATTAATGTTTGTATGTCTGTACTCTTTGCGCTCCTACGCCATTGAATACGATTACGAGGAAACTTTGGTGAGTTATTGTATGCACGCCTGACATGGTTTCTGACGTAGTACCACCAACGTTCGTACGTAATAGATGGCGCAAATTCGTTGTGTTTTAAATACGCGAACAAAATCGCGAGTAACAGCTTATAAGAGATAAATAATGGCGAAGAAAACATATTAACTGAGTTATTTTTTTTTATATTATGTTCTGTTGAGGGGTTTTATAAAAAAAACTAAATAAACAGAGTATTATATAAATAAGAACATGATAAATAGTGGCCGTTCCAAATGGCGTGTCCTAATAAGTTGATACGATCATAATGAGTCTCATCCATTATGTAGGATATGTCAACTACACGAACATTGGACTTTATTACAATGTCGGGTTAGTTAGTGAGTGACAGCTTAGCGGTTAAGAATCTAGACCCTTCGGTGGGTCGGGTCAAATACTGACGCGCATTTTTAATTTTAAAAAATTACCATTTTTTCCTACTATTTTCTAAATTATGTGTGTAATAAAAAAAACTGTATCAATTTCACGCTTTAACGGTAAAGTAAAATATCGTGGGAAAACCTCCGTGCCTGAAAGTTCTCTATAATGTTCTCAAAGGCATGCGAAGTCTGCCAACCAGCACTTGGACGATGTGGTGAACTTTGGCCCATACCCTCTCATCTCTGAGATGAGAACCGTGCCCACTATTGGGAAAATAATGAGTTGATGATATTAAATGGTCACTGCAGCCCATGGGAGGTCCAAATCAAACCTCAACTACGGCGGAAATCCTATCTAAGGTAGTATGTGGATGCGTTGCTACTCCTGAGGACTAAGTTGAATTGCATCCTATCCAGGGTCTTCTGCTTAATTACACACTTCAAACCCAAACATAGCAGTTCTAACAATGCTGCTTTACGGCAGAAATACATGCAGCAGTGGCGCCGCAGCAGGCGAGCCTTCGAGAGAATAATCTATGACAAAACAAAATTATATGCATTCGTAAACAACATCACAGCAGAAATGACCAGATATGGTTGAGGCATTAAAAAGAAAAGTCTCACGGGCCAACTCGAAAAGTACAGATATCTTGAAAATATATATAACGTACATATTTACAAATGTATGTAATATACATATTATGATATTTAACGTGTGGTAAAAAGACAGCGGTCGCAAATTTTGACCTATCGCGATAAAGTTCACAAAATTAATTTGTCTAACAATCTCAACACCCATTAGGTATATATGAAAATTAGTCAAATCGGACATATAAATTAGAAGTTGACGAATTTTTTTTTTAATTCACTTTCTATCTCTCTGAAAAAACTGTGTATTTGAACACTCGATCTCAAAATCATAATACTCTTGTAAAACACGATTGTAAAGGATGCTAAGAACTCTATCTGCATCTACATAACTTAGTGTAGTTATTCTATAAATAACAATCGTATTGCGATCGTTATTAATTTGCGATTAAAGATAGCTGAACTAGTTAGTGAGTGATAGCCTAGTGGTTAAGCATCTCGACCCCGCTTCGGTGGGTCGAGGTTCAAACCCCAGCACGCACCTC
>DWKW01001848.1:0-11868 GCA_018250115.1 Doberes anticus | reverse complement strand
TCCCTCTAGTCTTTGTGTGTATCCGTGTGAACCCACGGTAGGTATGTTGCTATCAATGAGTGTGACTTATGTACCTATGTCGTATTTCCCTAAAATCTACAAACAAAAGTAAGAATGCTTATAAAACTCTAGTATTTATCTACTAGTAACTACACCACGCTATGGAATAATACAGCGCTTCCTTAACTAGCTTTTTTGACATGGCCCGATTATTTTTATGACTCTCCTACGTGACCTGCTAAAAAACCATTTGAATGGTCCACATGGAAGTTGTAAATATAATTGAAGTGTTAACAATAATGTAAAAATTACAATCTTATCATAATAATATACTACTATTAGTGAGAAGTAGGAAGCGGTTTATTTTTTACTGTAAACTTAAAATTTGGCGGTAAATATGTTATTTTTATCTCTCATATAAAAAATTCGGAAACATCAATTATGTTATATTACCTTATACGTCATGACAAGAGACATAAGAAATATCGCTTGTTCTGACAAAGCTCCTGACGAAAAAATATCCAGAAATTTATATCAATGACATCTACGACACACGTGTCAACTTATAAAAATTTTGGTTTAAACATATACTTATGAATAACGGTAGAATTTTAAAATGACACTTCACGTACTTCAATATCACTGGTTTTAATTAAATTCCTGTTCATAAGTACTTCATACTTCAAAATAATGACGTTAAATATTGTTAAAAATTTAGTCAAAGCAAGGTAAAACACATTAAACTAAAATCAAACCAATTAGCACAAATCATAGCTCAAATATCCAAAAACAATTAACAATTCCATTCCAAAATGGCGCGGGTGGTGGTGGCGGCGTTTTATCTAATTTTGGTTATATGATACGCGCAAATGACATGTATGTTAACACGTCCAATGGTAATTCTGCTACTTTGCATGCAGATTGTAAAACTGACATCGGCTACTGATGACGTAATGTGGTTGTGTCATCTCTTACAGCTTTGAGTTCTTCTGAATCACAACTTTTTTTAGACGATTCTTCTATGACGTTTTTGATAGAGATTGATAATGGAAATTTTACGTACTCGTACCATAGCTAAATTAACTAACTATATTATTCCTGCCGAGTTTGATGACGCAACACATATCGTATCATATTTAATTCCTTTTTTTTGTGATAAGAAGGTAAATTTTAGGCACTTTAATAATTTTGACAGGATTTGATAAGGTCTTAGTCTCAGCTAACATAGTTGTTATGTTTACGGTTATGTTCCAATTTCATTCTAAAGCAATAAGGCTGAACAAAGCAAAGGAAATAAATAAATTTTCTTTATAATTCGTTATTTAAAATACCATGTTTAAATGACAACGACCTTTTAAAATGATGTTTAAAAGTATTTGGTAAAGAAATAAAAGGCGTAGCATGAACGAAAAATTGCTGAAAAATTTAAGTTAAAGCGGAGCTGACGTGAACTTCAGTGAGAACGTTTTATGCAGTTTTTATTGACGTCAAATGGCAGTATTTAACAGAAGAAACAATAGCGTGACGTAATTACCGATTGATGATAAAATCTTCTAGTTACTAAGGCTGTTTAAGGAAAGAAACTACCTACTAAAAAACTTTGGTCACTTGCTCAATCAAATCTTCATTCTGAAGTAGTTATTCCATGACTTTCATGGCTTGAAGTTCTTAAGAAAACCCTAAAGAACTTTAAGATAAATTCTAGACACAAAAGCCTTTCCGACAGCAGTTCGACTAAAAACAAGATTTGGCGACATATTGCAGTGTAAAGCGGCCATAGTTGAAAGCGAGCACATATAAGCACTATATAGCTGATACGGCTGATAACTTTCCCGATATAAGTATATGAGTGTAAAAGTTCAAGCTCAGCTTTGTGCAGGTAAATAATTTTCTGCACTTTTAAAAATGAAACTAAAACCTTCAACTCTAAAGCTACTACTACTACTACTTGAAGCTCGTAGCTACATAATTTTCTACTTCAATATCGAGCGTAAGCTGTTCATAGCCACTGACTCGTAAACCGCAAGCCGGCATTCTATTTTCATACATACGATTGATAATTAAAATCCCAGCGCGCATAATGTATTGATTTTAAATCACTTCTCGGTGTTGAATTCTTGATGAAGCAAAATGTTAACTAGCAAGTAAATTTTAATTCATATGTTTGGTTTACCTACTGGATGGCTTAACGTAGACTTGATGGTGACCTATGCAATGAAACTACTCTGATCGTCAATACTCCTCTGTCTCCTCCTGTTAATTAGCTTCTCAGTTTTTTCGAAGTTATAACTTCATATTGTCAAGTAATTATCACTTCTTTAACAGTGAAGGAAATCATATTGAGGAAAGTTATATACCTGAAAATATACCATAATGTGAATTCAACCAATCCGCGCGTGACCAGGGTGGTGGCATACGGCCCAAATATTTTTCATTCATGAAGGGAGACAGCCGCCCAGCAGAGACAATCATGCCCTCAAAGTTAATTGTGATTTAAAGATAATTACACCTACAACCTATATCACATGAATTTATGGCAACTGTAAAATTTACCACGGAAAAGCAAATTAGAATAAGGACAGCTTTTCACTATACTCGTATCTTCATCCATATTTTTTAATAGTGATACGACGGTAATTCCTTAGAATAATCCTATGACAACCATTGCAGCTTTATTTTGGAAAAACTTTGAAAAAACAGAGAAAAACACTTACATAAACGGTCTGAATCAATACACGATACGTAGCTTTTCTTGTCTTGTATCAAATATCAGGCATGTCAAAGCAAACAATACACAGTATTAGATTACAGCGACCTCGGCGAAGATACGATCGATGGTAACACCAATCCGTATGTCACTCTCGAAAAACCTCTTTTATATAATAGATGAAAGGGGCTTTGGAAACCTTTAGAGTTGGAAACTCCAAATTAAAATGAGATTATAATATCTTATAAACTTGTTTCATGTTAATCATCTTCAATCGAAGGGCTTTTATCGATCTAGGAATCTCTAAGGGCCGGCAGCAAACTGGCGATTCTTATTCATTGAACGGTGAATAATATAAAAGTATTAGACGACCTTAAAGCTTTTCTGGCTTTTTCATAAAACGTTGACACAATAAAACCGATGATTACTTACGGAACGCGAAAGAGAGCTTCAGCTGAGCGTGGTAATACGTCTGAATCAATACGTCAGAAAAGTGTAATAGTGTCTGATATCTGGCATGTCAGAGCAAACAATAGGCTGTATTCGATTACTCTGACCTCGGCGAGAGACGATCGATGGCAAGACGAATTCGTGTGAGTCACTTCTCCAGCATACCCGCCTTACTTGGCTCGTGGTACCTATAATTATTACGCGTCTAGACAACCGGCGTCGCCCGTGCGGCGTCTATGGAAATATAATGATTCTGCAGCGACATTTTTGCTGTGGTAATATTTTTACCATGCCAATTTCGAAGTAATAAATAGGGCAACACAATCTGGATAAAAATAACCATATCCTTCTTTTCTCACCCCCGATTAGTTGAGGGGCGGAAATTAATATATCGGAAGCTTTGTGAACGGTGAAAAATATTTTCTTTTAGCAGAGAAAATTTGTTTTTATGGTTTAATACTCTTTTTATTTTAAGGCTACGAACGTGTTTCTTTATACGTAAACCTATAAATGTTGGGAAGCTGCATAAGACAAATTTGACACTTTCAACGCGTTTTTTGATTTTGATATTGGTATGGCCAAGACACGGTCATACCAGATATTTTGTCTCTACTAAATTGTTCTTGTTGAATCCTGAATAACCAACATTATCGTGAAAAAGAATTGTACTTACCTACCAGTAACTAAGTCAGTAAATTCACTAACCTTACATGTTATTTAAGATCGCGACTTACCTAGGGTACAAATACCTACTCTCATACTTAACAACTCCGTTTTTTTCCGAAAGGAATGCTAATCGATTACTGTAAAACATTATATGTTCATAATTTCAACTGCGAATTAAGATAATTTCACTTAGAATTAAAAGTGTGTCAGCTGTGATGTAACCAATCTATAGCACAATAATTTGGAACGAATCCGCACAAACGGTATGGCAATACAATTATAGTAGGATGCTATTCGATTACTTGAATGAGAGAAAAATAGCATTAATGAAAATATATCGTTTCGCATGAAACGTAAAGCTTTGATAGTTTTAATGACCTTAAATTGTGGGCATACCTGAAAATACGAGAGCAGTAAGACGAGAGAGGGTATATAGGACGGAAAACTCGAAGAGGTGGCAATGTTCGTCGTAACGCCTCTTATCTCCATATCACTTTACACGGGCACCTAATTGTCCACTAAAGCGTAGCACCGCGTACATCGCTAAAAGCGACTTCGGAATCCTTTCACGCAATAATCTTGTCAGCTAATACGTCAGGCACTTGAGTCATAATTGCTTGTGAATTTTCGCGCGGCACCAGGGGGGCACACATTATATTATGAAATAGTAACGGGGACACGTGCTATCGCGGCAGAGAGGGACGGATTCACTGAACGTCCTTGGCAAGGGGGCGCGCGGGGCGCCTGCGGCATCAGACGTTTCAATCATCCCCGGGGGGACGGGGACGGGGATATGCGCTCGGGTGCGGCGCAAGCGGGAGGCACGATGCCGTGCTATTGACCGGCCCGCAGACCACGCCCACCCGGGCGAGAGGGGCGCGCTGATGCTCCAAGTGAAAATCGAACGTCGGCCCGGGCAGACGCGGCCGGTTCAGCTGCTGCATCAAGGTTAACCCAACTACTAATGCACTTCTTACAACCCTCTACGCACGCCTTGACGCCCTAGTACTTCTTAACATCAACTACAGTCGGCTAGTACCAGAACTGTTGAAGTATTTAATAGCTGCGGTTGGTATACTCGTAGTTACGTACTTCAAATGTTTAAAAAAAACTATACGATACTTCGAAATGGCACACAAATTTCCGGATTCGAAATTTGAGAGGAAACGTATCAACGTAGTTTTCTTGGTTTTGGATACGTCTAAATTGCATTTGCGAACTGGTTCCGGCTATAAAAATTTATACAATGACTTTTGCAGACCTAGTTTTTGAAATGAAACATATAGTTACGTTCAGATTTTTTTTATTCTGTAGAGTAATTTCGTATGCTATATTGCCAAGTACGATACATACGTGGCCTATGTAACAGAATTTAAATAGAATTGAATGCAGCATGCATAGTTTAATAAAGGTTATTATTTACGTTTTCACTACCACTGTTTTAGGTAGAAATTTCCCTAAAATTCTTCTCAAAGTGTCTTTATGACATCATGTATAATAACCATTCTTGTGATCCAAAAAAAATGCATATAAAATACCAAATGGTAACGGCGATACAGTGAAACTAAAAAATGTATTACAAACTTACATAACTAGTAAATTCACCGTTTTATAAACCACTACAAATGCAACTTTGGGTCTCGAGAGACAAAATGGACATGTTGCCCATTAAAATAGATACAGATGGATAATTAAGAGCACGTACAATTACCGACGACCTTTCGGGTAAGACCGGGTGCCTCCCCGAGTCTTACGTAACGACCTACCTTACCACAACGTAATTTTGTAAGCATTATACGATTCCTGTCTACTCGAAAAGCTCTTCGGGAAATTTATTTTTAGTTCAACATTTTCGCTGTCATGGTTAAGATAACATGGTATCGTGTTCCTAAGTTATATCATCCTATTTTTGTAAAGGGGTGTATGCTTGGATCATTCCAAAAGCATTGGTTGTACTTTTTGTCCAAGTAACACTTTATTTCTATTTAACTAATGGTGATTGAAATGGTATGGCAATTTTGAAAAACTTATGAACGAGAGTCGAGATTAGTAACAAGTTTTGTTTTCATAGTGAATTGTTTTCATTCATTAATTTTCTATGTTGTTCACCATGAAAACAAAGAAATTATAGACACCAAATTCATTACTTCACAGGTAATACAAAAATTTAATACACCAAAAATTTTTACCTAACCTAATCTAACCAAACGTCTAGTCCATTGATGAAATCCTTTTAGAACTTAATAAGATCCAATTTAGCTTAGACGTAAATTATTCTTCTCCAAACACTCCCGTATTTTTAGTGAAAGATAATATTTTCTGGGTGAAACATTTTTTGCTATATCCATTACAGCTCGGCGTTTCGAGCCGTGAGTATGATGATATAACGTTAATACTACATTTTGTCAGTCCTCTAGCGTGTGACGAAATATATTTCTGTACCATTTACATGGAACTTCCTATATCTAGTGATACAACTTAATCCCGTAAAGCTGTTCTCCGTATCTTGGCAGCCGTTGGATACATAAGAAACGATACGTTACTGCCAAAAGATACTATATGGGTATATGGGTCGGGCGAATCCAATTTTCGATGAGTTTTTTGTTGAACATAAATAGATGTTGCCACGTAGAACACGGCAAATAGTAATCATGATGAGTATTTACGGAAAATTAAACAACACTTCACTTGTTGTTACATCACGTATTTAGAAATTTATGATTTTCATTCTTTTTGTAGACACCAGCCGTAGAACCATTTATTACAAGTCAGAACCTGTACTTCTGAATTAATTTGATCCAAAGTTCACGAGACATTGGGATTAAATTGACAGACTCAACGAAACTTGCAGAAACACAAACATTTTCCACGTTGCTCGTTTCGCTCGTAGGCTCGTTCCGGAAGACGATTGCGGTAATTAAGCGGAAAGCAGTTCCAAGCCTCACTGAGGCATTGGCAGTTTTAGGGCTTTCGGAGACCCTCGTAAATCTTGGACGGTGTGAGCAGAATATGTTATTTCTGAGATGATTTATTTATAATAGAAGGTATCTAAGAATCAATACATAAACTATCGTAACTTTCTTGGAGAAATAGAGGAAAGGATGTTAATCGTGGTAGTAGTGTTATGTTGAAACACTGTACCATCCCTGCTGCGAAGCAGTAGATTTTGCACTCTTGGGTTTCCGCATGAAGGATGTGGATAGGCAGGCACACCTACAGGAAACGTTACAAATTAATTCTCAGGAGGAGCTGCACATTCAGGTACAAGCAGTCGGGAAAAGTGGGACTTAAAGTTTTAATACAGTTTTCAGTTACAAATTTGATCAATCAATATACAGCATTCCTAAATTACATAACATTTTCGTATCAGTTATAAATTTAGTAGGCAACACGGCACAACTAATGGCACCTAAGAATGTTACGGTAAAGGGAAACAATGGAGAAAGCATGAAATCGAACCCAGTAACGGTAGTTACTTACTAACATTGCGCCATGCCGTTGTTATGAAATCTCTCGATGGAAAATTCGAGATTAATTTCATTCGTTATATCTTTGAACACATGTTCCTTTTAAGTCTTAAATTGCTGCTATTAATACCTATTTGGATTAAGAGAACAGTATGACATGATAGGTTATTTTTATCTTTAACGACGTTGAATTTGTTAGTGTTCAATTTAAATGTTAGATACAAATTTATTTTTAGATAGGAAGCTCCAAATCAGGAAACTCTCGAAGCTTACCTGTCTGAAACCCTAATCGAATGAAAAAAGTTCAAAACCGGAGTAGTGTTTATGAAGATTTACGGTACCCAGAGGAAAGACTCGAGCATAGAATTCGTATCGAAGACATGATTGGAAGATAGTTATGTAAGAGAGATAATACGAGCAAGTTTCTCACGGAGGATAAAAAAACAGCCGCAGGGCGTTAACCTAACAATGCAGGTTTAAGCAAAAGTGGTAAAACCTGTCTTTAAACGAGAACACGCCATGACCTGGTGACTTTACAAATATTCGCACCGAGGAATGAGACTCGTAATTACAAGGTGCGTCAATTTCATCATGGTTAAGTTGGTATCTTGTGCCATAAAATGCACTACGTTCGACAACCTTAACGATTCAATAAAATACAAAATTTGTATCAAAATTCAAGCGAGAAATATTGGTATAACTATTTCTTAAAAATCTTTGGTCCAAGTCATGATTTGAATTTTTATTTTACGCTTTTTATACTCCTAGCCAAATACTAGACAAATATACAATAACCAGAACCACACCCAGAACAGATGTCTGAATTCATTACATCGACGTTGATTCGACCGTGAATTAGATGCCAACCTAGAATCAAAACCCACAACATGTGGCTGACGGCCATGTGAATGATAAGGGAATCCTCTTTGTTTATTTTTTATATATAAAATATTGTATATGTAAAAAAGGCAGCCGGCCACCACGAGCAACACCAGGGGTATCGCCCCCCCCCCTTGTTGGAGGATAGGGGAAAAAAAAACTCAGGCCTCTGGAGACAACCTCAGATACGATTTCCGTCCTAGTTGAGATTTGATGTGGATGTCCATGTGCTGCAGTGACTACTTAACATCAGGTAGCCTGCGTGCTCGTTTACTATTCGGTTAGAAAAAAAAAATAGGAAGCTTTCCTTGATCATACAAACGTTCCACGACATATTTGCAATGCAACATTTCCTAAAATAACTTAAATGTAGATCCGTATATGTTTTACTACCTTATAAAGGTAAAATTTTTGATGTGGACGTTTAACCTTGACTTTAATAAAGAGAGGTATTTACCAGTTTTTATCGCTTGGCCAAGTGCCGTCTTGCGTGACAACTTTCTTAAGTAAATAAAGTATTTCGTTTAAACACACAAATGGCTTCATGTATCGATTTTCAGCGTTGAGCTAGTCAAAATGACTATTAAACGCTACTTTGTGCGGGGTGGTTAGGCTTTAACTAAGTCAACTCGTGCCATTCGTAGTGAATGAAATTAAGTTAAAACGCAAGTTAGATCGTAACATAAGTTTTTACGCATCTTACTATTAAACTTTACGATTCCGATTGACGTTTCCCTTTGATCAGTACGTTGACTACCGAGTGCTACAGTAGGGTGGCTGTATCAATTGAATTTTAACTAGAACTCATGTCTATTTGAAATCGAAGCAACCCGCACAATCGAGCGATTGTTAAAATTAAAATAATTTTACAATTTTTTCGTACCCACTTGGTCTGACATTTGTGAATCGAGTTGCAGGATCATGAATAAACTTGTGATAGGAGAAATTGGATCGAGTATGACATTCTCTGGAATATTTTACCAATTGTCTATTTTCAATTGGCAGTTCATGACACTGCTACTTTACGGCAGAAACAGGCACCGAGGGAGATGTCGCCACAAAACCAATCCTCGACATAATCTGTACCACCATCAAATACGATAGTAGTATAAAAGCTACCTAAAAATAATCTCTTACAAAATCAAACCAGAACACAAACTTAAATAATGAAAGTTACAATACTGGTACGTTTATAACGCTCTTTACCCGGCTGTTAAGAAAGTTGTATCTAACATGTTACGCGTAGGAGATCTATCATATTATCTAATATAGAGACTGGATGTGACACTCATGTGAATAAAAAGCGTAGACAATAATAAGAGTAGACAAGACGGTCTTAAGAGAAATAAAACAAAACAAAATACCATACGCAGTGATCCAGTAAGTGTGTATTGTCGTGACGTACGTGACGAATTCGAGTGCCAGTAGTAGCCGTAGCAAAATACTAAGAAAGTGGGTAGACCGTTTTGTCTGCTCATAAAAATTGTACATCGACCCGCATGTTTCCAGTATACCACGATATGTATATCCGCGAACATAGTGCATGTTAAATACATCGATTTTTTTATATTAACAGAATATGAGCATGCAGGCCACCTGATGTTAAGTTAAGTGTCATTACAGCCCATGGACATCCACGTCAAACATCATCTAGGACGGTAGTCCTATCTGAAGTTATATGGATGCGTTAATTTATCTCTTTAATGATTATTGTGTGCGTTCTGCAAGACGACTTACGCGGAGGATCGCTTCACCTTGTAGCTGGCTCCATCTCCAATTACTTTAAGGCTCTATGAACAGTTTCCTTTCTGCGCTTGCTTAAATCAATCTTTAAATTATAATTTCTCTGCTACTAATTTTCAGAGTTTTAGGGATTTAGTTTTGATAGTCAGTCAGTATCTGATCATTTAGCCATTTAATTTTTATGGCTATCTAGCCTTTAATTGTTATGGCTAGATAGCCATAACAATTAAAGACGTAAAACTCACGTCATGCGATACCATGCAGTTACGTATTTTAAAGAACGTACCTGTATATTCCACACACCAGATCAACGATTGCGCATTACTCAGAAGCAATAAAGATTTGTGTAATGCTCTGTATTCACTATCCCCTTAAGCCGTGAACGCATTAGCTGTAAAAAACGCATGTAAACTAATACTTAAAATAAATAGAATAAGCTAATAATTAATAAACAGACTAGGTCACTCCAAATGGCCACACAAACAAGCTTGGTTAGCAGCTTATTCGTACCACAGAGCGCAAAAGCATCCTAGATAGAACGTTAATGTCATATCTAGTAACTTTAATGTTGTGGCAAAGTGACTCACAAGCCTTTTATAGCACTAGCTATAACTCTAAACGGGAGCCAGCAGTGCAGTTACTTTGCAGAAAAAAATCTTAATAACAACGCTGCCAACCAACTAATCAGCCCCCGATTAAAAATATTCAATTGAATATGCATTACACGTGTCTATGATTAAATTCTTTTTATTTTCTTTCTTTCTTTCAATGTGAAAAAGTCATAGCTTCAGCGAAAGAATGCCAGAACACAATGGACATGCAGCGTGATCTAGAAAGATAGCGCCCGTCACGGTCCGTAGTTATGTAATAATAACATCACACAAGCAAGCCCAGATTGATATCATTTTAATATCTGTCCCGCTAGGAATTGAAAATAGGATCCTCGGAACGGCAGACTGGTTTGACCATCATAAATAATTAAATAACGTTTCACACTCATAGCCCCACAGTAGGATTTAACCTGTGTCGTGGGTGCCATCGACACACACAACAAACACACAAGCACACAAACACACAGACCAGGTACAGAAATCTAAATTCATCATTCAAATTTTTGCCCCGCTGAGAATCGAAGCCAGGACCCTGCGAACGGCAGACCGCACGTTGACCACGGCGCCACACGGGTCGTGATTGCGTCATTGGATCGTCGACGTTGTGAGTAGACATATTATGGGTAGTAAGGTCAGTAAACAAGGACGAAAAACTACTTTTATAAAAAAAACTAGGATGAATCTCGAAATTGAAATGCTTATTTTGTCTAAGCACAACCGTAGCTCTTCACTTCATTCGCTCCATTGACTCTCCATTAATCAGGCTTTACTGGAAGAGTTCTCTTTGTTATAGGGACGACATTCGTACTTCCTTATATGGTAATCTCCGCATACATTTGTACTCCTACCTACTCTTATTATTTGCAAATCTTCAGTATTGTAAGTCTACGTATTAGCCTTTAATATGACGTACATCTATCAAACACATCTGTTTTAAGAATGCTTGTAAGACTGTTTATTTTTGAATTCATCTATTCGAATTTGACGCGTATTTCACAGATTGAACACAAAACATTTGACTTCAAACAATATATCACGCATGAGACGTACGCGTTACTATTTTAGTTTACACAAATATGATGGTGGTAGTCTTAGGTCGAAGGATTGCCTGCGGCGGCACCGCCGCTGCAGCACCTACTACTGCCGTAAAACAGCAGCGTAAGAACTTCTGTGTTTCGGTTTGAAGGGTGTAGTTACGCAGAAGATACTGGTCAGGAGGCATTCCAACTTAGTCCTCAGAAGTAGCAATGCGTCCACATACAGCATCAGATAGGACATCCCCTAGTTGAGGTTTGATGTGGATGTCCATGGGCTGCAGTAACCACTTAACATCAGGTGGCATGCA
>DWKW01001847.1:0-11868 GCA_018250115.1 Doberes anticus | reverse complement strand
TAGCGCGTTCAAACAAACAAACAAACAAACAAACAAACAAACAAACTCTTCAGCTTTATATATTAGTATAGATTTGTGTGAATGCTAATAATACTATAATGCTATTGAAATATCAAATAACATGATTTTTTTCAGAAAACACCAATATAAGATCTGTGTCACAAAATAAGAATCACCATAACATTTGTGTAACTTTTTTCTACCTTACTAATACTTCTTACTTACTTAATTCACAATATTGCAGTTCACATATCTCTTATTAACTTCCTTAATATGTAAATCTACAAACCTTATATGTATCTAGTGAGTTATCAATAAACTTCTTGAGGCTGTCATAGGCAAATTCATAAGTATATGGATCACTTTCTGTGTGATGAGCAGTTAGGATGCTGGCCAACTCCACCTCTGGCAGGTCCAAGCTCTGGAGCTCAACATCACCTAGGCTAGCTTCTTTTCTTAAGATCTCCTCAGTGCCCTAGGAAAACAAAATTCTTTAAGGAATTCAAACAAGGAATTCTTTAAGAGTAGATATAAAGAAATAAATATGCACCAATTCAATAAATGAAAATATGTTAAAATATGTAAAAAATGAAATATCTAAAATTCTTTCAAAATAATGATTATATTATAAACCTTGTACTTTTATTTTGTAAGTGCTTTAAAGAGTACTGTATCTATGGTTAAGGTTTTGCGTCGATAAGGGTATCGTGAAATTTCGATGGATCTATTTATTTTCAAAGTGTAAAAAAAACAAATATTAAGATACACAAGAAACTCTAGGTCCTTAATCTCGAATCTGAAGAAATGCCTTGTGACTGTAGCATAGATGCTGTAATAAAGTGTAATAGCATTTTGTATTTAACAATGTTTTACTTACCTTTAAATCGTACTTTCGAAGCAATTGTAATACAGCTAACAGGGGTGTTGATTTTTCGCCCATTTCTGTTGTTATAGTTCAGTTCACTGTTTTAAATTTATGGCAAATATTAATTCAAACCGTCCAAACCTCCCTATGAAATTAGTTTTCATGTGGTCCAAATCTAAATTGTATAAACAGTTTTAAGATACTCCTACACACTGAGACAATGGGTCACAGTACACCTAATACTACAATAAAAATATACTCATAAAGGAATTAATACTACCGTTACCGCTGGCGTGCATGACAATTCATGACATAGTGACATTAGTGACGTTTAGCGGTTTTAGCCAAGACCAAAGTAGCCAAAGTCTATGGTACTGACAAACTGTCTATTCCTATGTCTATATAATTTTTCAGACAGCCCCATATAGAAAATAAATTCTATTCAATGTAATTTTAAAATGTCGCATACATTTTACTGTTCTATTCCATATGGCGCAAACTATTCGCTGGGTGCGAAGTAGGTGGTGGGATAGCCACGAATCGATCGCAGCGCGCACCGTGGCTAAAAAAGTAACTTTCGGCAGACGAACTGTCACTTTTCACTAGAGAGATTTACGTATCCGTGCATTTTAAGTAAAAATAAATAAATATGCGTCACGAAACCTACTGCGTAGTCAACTGAAAGAACGGTGATTGCAAATTCTATAAATTTCCACAAGCAAGTTGGAAACGAGAATAACGAATGAAGTGGATAATCGCTGTCAAGAGGAAAAATGAAGTAAGCTAACCTAAAAACCAACATTTTTAATAATATATTTGGTATGTTGTAGGAAGTAGAACGTTACAGTAGTCAAGTTGCTATAATTTTTTTGTTGTTCTATATCATTTCAGTGCCGATGGATCTCCATAGTATCCAAAGACACATGACAGGATTTTCAGTGCGCACTTTATAATTAATTGTTTTTATAATTAATTTGGCCATGTTTAACTGAAAATAACAAAAAGTCTGCATCTGCAAGTCATGAATGATCGTCTGCAAGGTATATGAAATGCTTTATTAGATTAAATTTGTTCGTTTCTTTACTTATTTCCCGTGAAGTCAACCATGAGAAAGTCCGTGTGTACTACCTGAAATTTAGTGATTATTATTGACACTCTTTATTTGTATGATCGAATAGAATCTAAGTTATTTACGATGTTTCTTTGAAATTGTTTGTTTGCTTACTTACTCTTCGTAATGACAGCTGGCCATTTTACAGTACAAAGTCCGCCGTAATTGTAACCGCTAGTTGCCGCTGTCATCACGCACCCTGCCCATAGAGTGCATGACAAATACTATTATGTCTTGGACACATGACATTTTCTTTTCACATCGGTGTATTTCATTTTTGACCTCGCGTAGTGAAAATCTGCACTGCAGTATATACTAAATTAATCGAAATATCTTAAAATTTTATTCCTTTAGGAAGTCCAGATTACTAAAACAACAGTCAAATATCGTTTCAATAGACCATTAACAAAGAAGTGACGCCACCTAGCGGTCTTTTATTCTCTTGCGGCATTTGGTAGACGTCACTTGATAGCTTGATATTACTTGATAGTGTGAGTCAGTGTGACAGCTTTCAGTGAGTCGTTTGTGTTGCCGGTGGCCTGCAGGCCGAGTCGAGTGAAGTTTTACCGTAAAACGAATTAATTTATTACGGATGTTCACATAGTCTTGTTCAGGTTGCTTGTGTCGTTATTTGAACAAGGCCGAACGATTTCGGCAAGAGCAATATTTATTATCACTGATAGGAATTTATCGTAGTTTAAATTACCTCGATACATTGCATCCAGTACATTAAAACATCGCCTTGAAACCGGATCTACTGTGTTTTATTTCAACTGCCAGTTACAGTTGTATTGTATTTTGCAGTCTAACTGCCGCAGTTCACAGGTAAAGTTTATTTTTTTACTATTTATAGGTTAAGATTCAGCAACAGGTTATCATGCGGGCTTGACAAGCGGAAACACAAGTTTATCACAATCTTTAGTTTAAAAATTACTTCATAAGTAATATATTTTATATATATAATTTTTTTATAGCTATATTTATATTATTTAAATAGATACAATAGAATTGTACACCTGCACACCCCTTTAATGTTTGTTTCTACTATATTCTCTACCCAAAGGTTGCCTGGTAGAGATCGCTTGTTAGCAATAAGACCGCCTTTTGTATATGTCGCTCTGTCTTTTAAATCTGTATTTTATTTCTTATCATTTTGGTGTACAAGAGAGAATAGTTGTATTGTATTGTAGTGTTGTAGCTTAAGATGCCACTTATTACATGGAATTTTACACCTGTTCAGTGGCCAGTGTGAATGCATTTTCGTTAGTTATAATCAAGTGTTCAGTACTTCAGTGTATTCAGAGTTTAATTTAAAAAAAAAAACTATTCATATATTATTCTTGTTAATGGTACATTTCAGGAAATAATACAAATGGTAAAAATGAAAATTAACAAAAAGTTATTGCCCATAAAAGGACACTATTTTTTATTTAATGCTGGTAAGTTATTTTAGTTTTTATTTATTTCCTTATTTTTAGCAACACAAAACATGTAAATGAAAATGTCAGTTGTTTGTTCTCTTTCATGGATCAATACTTTTATGTAGGAGAATGAGCATGTAATATTGAGCTTTTTTATTTTATTTTTGTTACCCTACTTATCCTATATTATCTAAAACATGTACTTCTATATCTGTTATATCTATATGTATTGTCTTATAATAGTTGGTTCATTTTTATAAGGCAGCTTAAAACTTAAGAATATTGACCACCTGCCCTAGTTTGTCATTTTATAATGACATCAATTTTTGTGCTATCATAATAGTTACCATATTAAGTTTTTATTTCAATACAAAATATTTTTTTGTAAATAGAAGTGGACAGTATTAGTCAGAAAATATTCAAGTTTAAGGGTCTACTATCTAGTAGCTAACCTAATACCTATTGCTGAAATACCTAATACCTATACACTGAAATGTGTTGTTGAAATATTTATTCTACCATAGTGTATTTAAAATAATAAAGAAATAAATAATAAAAATGTTAAACATTTGAAACTCAATTTGATATTTTTATATCATAAATAAAAAACTTTGATACTGTTTTATTCTTTTTATGGTTTTTGAAAATAATAGTACAAAAAAACCCACAACAAAAGAGACTAAGAGTTTGTATCAGGAAGTAAACATAAATTATGGATACCATCTAAACTTGGTTAAAGAATTTCCTGTTATTTGGCTGAAGAATGTTAATTTCCTTTAAATCCATCAAAATTTATATTGTGTTAGTGATCAAGGAATTAAAATATATAGGTGTAAGTAGGTATGTTAGGATTGATATTCTATTAAAATTAAGACATTATTTGTATATCAATTATTTGTATACAATCAAAAAACGAAATATTATTAATCATGTTTTTAATTGTGATTTTTATTCACTATTCAACATACAACAATTTGTGGATAATAAATATTATAGTATTAAAGGCACAACTGTGTAGTCATGGGCGCTGCCAGGATTACCTTCAGGGAGGTGCATCTCCACAAATAATTTACACACTATATTATTAACATAAAATATAAGTTATCTATGCTATGTAGGTCAAGGTCAAATGTAATGTTAAATTCTATTCGTGCATGTAGTTGATTACACTTTGCACATCTCTTATATTGAATAATTGGGTCATAGAATATATATTGCTCCATCATTGAAGTCCCTTATAAAAATAAATTTAAAAAAAGATCAATCGTCCGACCGCCTGACCTACCGACCGACGTCATTGAGTTAATGGGCGACTCAAGGTCACGATCAAAAATGGTGGAGGTGTAATACTGACATTTGTTAAACTTCAAATATTAAAAACTTTTAGAGCCGCATTGGTAAATGATATTGTACATTTCCTTTTAAAACATATATGTTTTAGTAATGTAATACATAGGGTGATGAAAAAAAATTGGCTGGACCTTCATAGTACTGTGGTCATTCTCGCATTCTGGAAAGCAACCTTAACTTAAGTTTTTAGCGCTCAGTATGAAGAAAAAGAAAGAAAAGGAGAGACATTGAGCTCATCATATGAAACATGATATTGCATACAACTTTAATTGTGTGGGATAGGTACAAATTATGGTTTTCAGAATGGACATGGTTTAAAATTAGTAAAACATATAAAGTATTTAGAAAAGCAGTTTCTAAAATACTACTTTTCCTTTTTCATGTTAGCACCTTCAATTCAGTGAATTTTCATATCTTGAAATTGATTATTTCAATAATATTTTTTATGCTTGCCCTTTATATGGCCAGATACAGCCTCCTTACTGACTATGAACATATTTTCCCTCTGGATCTGATAAAATTTAAATTTTGATACAAATTAAAGTTGGTATGGGCCAAGCCTGGGCTGTAAAGTGGGTGAAGCAGTAGTTCGAACTCATATGAGTGTAGAACAGCCATTGCTACAGTTGTCTTATAAACAGACACATTGTCTTAGACAAGCAACACCCCCTTTGTCAATCTTCCATGTTGTTTATCATTTATTTTCTGATAATGAAGCATAAAACTGTCTAGAAATAATTGTACCCCTTTCTATATATTCATCAATCACAATCCCAAAAAACAGTAACATTTATATTATTTGTTTCTGTTATTCACATATCAGGAATTATATCAGGCAAATGGTAAATATGGCATTCTTTGTAACATGTTGATGTAATTTAATCTATCAATAGAATTTATCTTTAATTACATGCAGTATTTATCAAATCACCAGTAATGTGTTGAAAACCATATGTAGTAACAATATTAATTTAAATACAAACATGCACACTATACAAGTATTCAATACTATGCTAAGGGGAGTGCCAATTTAGTCAAATGAATTTACATCACTAATTGTTGTATTTACAATGTGTTATAGGGACCGCACCTCTAGTCCCATACCTATCAACATATGCTAAGCAACTAGGATTCTCTTCAGCAACAGTTGGGTTGATTTACACAATTCTGCCAATATTTGGTTTAATAGCAAAACCTCTGTCCGGAATTATAGCAGACAGGTAAGCTATGCAACAATTTAATTAATAAGGTAGGTATAAAAAACTAATTAAACCAACTCTTGCCTAAAATTAAACTGTTTATATGTTACGTGAGTAGGAAATGATCATGCAGGCCACCTCATACTGTTTATTATTATTTTTTCTTTTTTGCCTACACTTGGCACCAGTGACAGTTACTCTGGCCATATATCTTACTATTTTATAGTCTATTTGGATTACGAGTGTTTTAGGAATCCAGTTCAGAGGCTTACATAGCATAAGATTTGCTTTTATAGTCTATCGAGTTTTGGTGCCAACTCTTATGTATAGAAGTGAATCTTTGGGTATGGCAGTAGAGTAGAATTAATGCAGTTGATATGCAGATTACCCTGCGAAGTAGGATTGATGTTGATTTGAGTGATAGAATAAAAAAGCGTGATAAGAGAAAAATTTCCTTTAAAGTAAAAAGTAAATAGTATAAAAAATTGGAAAGGGAATGCTTGTTCATATTTAGAGGATAGATGAATGAAGAATAACGAAAGAGATTTACATGGGAAAAGTGAATGGTTCTGTTGGACAAATTAGGAATGCTCGTAACCGAAGAGCATGCATGAAACGATTGATGACAGTTGAAGAGGCGGAGGCCGTAGCATTTACCGGTTTTTGGTCTCTGCCTACCCTAATGGAGACCCGCGTGAGTTATGTATGTATGAAAATCTTATATTTTTGATGTTCTTCTTCTTGGTCTTCTTTATTGCTGAAGGTCGTGTCCGAAAAAGTCCGTCATGACTTTGTGTTTAAGCTATTACCATTTTGTCCGGATTTACATCTAATTAGGTCACACCAACGGTTTGGTGATCGGCCACAGTGTCTTTTTCCTTTTACGTTGCCCACTACAAGCAACTTTTCGAGGCAACTCAAGGTAAATAGGCAAGTTTTAGTCACAAGTTGAAGTCCTAGCCATACTGCTATTTTAAATGGTTCGTTTAAATGGCTCGTTCAAATGGTTCAATGTAGCAAATTTTATACACCCACCTATACCATAATTCCTTATATTGTTGCATTTATGACAGACCTTATGTCTTATCTTAATCGCTTTTATCCGACAGTCATATCTGTGTAATCTTACGTCTGGTTACAAAATAGCAGGATAGGTAAATGTGTTACAGCGTTAATATTAACGTGTTCCACATCTATTCAAAGATGCCTATGTTAACTTACACAATTATAACATTTGTTACAGATTCAGAGTACAGAAACCGATATTCTTAACGTTTCAAATAGTGACTATTTTGAGTTTCTCTTGTATATACTTCATACCACAGAACGCGTCCAAGCTGTCAGTGGAACTTGACTGCGGTAATGGTGCTACGATGATCAAGAGTTGCTACCAGAACGAGGAGCATATTGACAAGTGCATGGTCAACTCGTTGGGTAACCTGAACGTGACCGATTCCTGTAAAGTGAGTGTTTCACGTGGTTAAAGTTAATTCAGTTCGGTCCTAAAGTCCAATTGTTGTGGAATTATTAGTTTCGGTGCTCGCATTGCAGCGTTCCGGTTTGAAGCGTGTCATCAGGCAAACTATATCGAAGTAGGCGGCGTTCCAGTTTAATCCTAAAGAGTAGCTACGGATTACGGCTACATAGAGCTATGCCGGACTCCTGGCTAAAACACTACCTCTCGCTCGCGCTTATCTCCCTCTCCCGCTCCGCAGTTTCTTTCCATGACACCAATTGTTCAATCAAGCATGAGTGTTGGGAGATTTGAAAGCATTAAGGGTTAACGATTGTTATCTTACCTCTCCACACAACAACACAGCAACAGTTCAAATAGCTGTGTTGGTCGAACGTTTGAAAGATAAAGTTCAAAGAACAATTTCGTATTAATTACTTATCAAAGCTTTTCTTTTGAAGCAGTAGGAAATAAGCATGCACCTCTATCATTAAATGGCCACTGTGGCTCATGAACCGTAATCTTATCTGAGATCGCACGTGTATGCGCTGCTACTTAAGTGGACTAGGCTGGAAAGCCTCATGTCTCGTGCCATAACCTCGTCCTTCAAACTGGAACAAATCAGAGCGACCACTGCTGTATTACGACATAATAGACGGAGCAGCTGTGCCGCCGTCTCCGTGCCTTTGTTACCTAAGATTCCAAACACAAAACTTACAATAATTTCAGATGAACTGCAAGATGACGTCTCCCAAGATGTGGCAAACTGTTTGCGAACATTGGCACATTCCGCGATACTGTTACGGCGCCACTAACAACATACAATACACGTCGAAAGTCAGCAACGTCACCGTCAGTGACCAGTGTCTGCACATAGCTGCTAATTACGTGACTTTAGACGGTGAGACTTGTGGGTCATTTTATTACTATTTCAATTATTGTTATGTATCTCTTTTTAAATCACAGGTTTAATGGTGGTAGCACCTATTTCTCCCGTAAAGCAGCAGTGCGAGAACTGAAGTGTTTCGGTTTGAAGGGTGTAGTTAGGCAGAAGACATCAGACAAGAGGTATTCCAACTTAGTCTTCAGCAGGAGCTGCATCCACATACTACTTCAGATAGGAGTTCCGTCCTAGTTGTGGTTTGATGTGGGTGTCCATGGGTTGCAGTGACCACTTAACATCAGTTGGCCTACATGCCCGTTTGCTATTCTGTTAACAATAAAAAAAAATAAAAAGAGATGTTATTTGAACCCGATGTTAGATGTTATTAAACTATCTAAATTAAGATCTAATTCCAATTGGTCACTTGCCGCTCAATGAATGTGCCCCCATAGAGTGGCGCATGCTGGAGGGCATTGACGTGAGCGGCTGTGAGTTTCGGGATGTGCGGCACCGATTCCACCATCGCGGGGGAATTAACCTGCGTGAGCGGGCTTTCTTTATTACGGCCATTACGTGCGATACACTTCCACTGTCTTGGTACCCTGACAGCATTCAGGTCCGTGGTGTCGCTACTCATCAACAGCTCGCCACAAGCCTCCCTGCAGGGTAGTTATTATTATTAAATATTTTTCAGGCGTAACGTGTAACGCCCTTCTCGACGTCGCTTTTTTTAATCTGTATGTACCTATCAAACATCGTCTTGTACTTGGTACACAAAGACGACGTGAGTGATACTGATAGTGGTTAATAGTCTGGACCTTCCGCACCGGGGTTCGAATCTCGGAACACACGTCTATTTTTCGATATTTTTATATTTTCGATAATATGTGCTGATAAGAAATCAATTATCACCTGCTTTAATGGCGAAGGAAAACGTCGTGAGGAGACCGAATGCTCGAGAGTTCTCCATAATGTTCTTAAATTCTAGATGTGGCCAGTTGACTACGTCCTAAACTGAGAGAAGACTCGTGCCCAGTAGTGGCATGATAATGGGCTGATGATGACACAAAAAGTTATAATTGTCAATATATCGAGTTATATAATTTTTTGCAGGATACGTTTTCCACCCAAGCTGCCGTATCGGCAATGGATATGTCGACATCAACGCCCCCTGTAGCCTGAACTGCACAAACCCTAAGCTGTCGTATATGATAGGCACACATAGGCCCAATATGACATGCGTGGATAAAATGCTCAATTATCGCCTTTGCACAAACGACAGTTCAACGCTAACGGATATGGTTATGGATGAAAAAGATCAATGTCGGGTAAATATGCTTTAATGAGCATCCAAATATGTATAGTTGCGGCAGTTGCCTGACTGTCAATTAATTCTCAACACCATGAAGGTTGCCAGTATATAGAACAATTCGTGTAATATCGTCTTGAAGTGCACAATGTCATAGGGGGAAGTCTTGTACATATTATAGTAGAAAGCCCGTTCGAAAGATTTAAGACTGCAGACGAACTATGGTGTTTTCGGAATGCGGACCTCGAGTTTACTCTCCCTGACTGATTCTTACTCAAAGGCTCAAAGAGCCCCCGGCATAATTAGTAGAATGGAAATTTCCAGGTTTAACTTTGACTACAAGAGGTCCGTTACCCGACCCTGTCGATACAGCTGCTTTTCGTAGAATCGTTTAATCGTATAGTTGGCCAGAGGAAAAATTAAAAGACATTAAAATCAATGAAGAATCACTGGCTGGCTTATAATTTAAAAACTTTCTGAGGTGTCTCAAAGAGTATTAGGAGAGATTTAAGTTTTAAATGCAAACGAGTATATGATTATCAGACAATCATTTTGAAAAAAATCGATATTCACGATAAAAAATAAACATATTGTAACTTCTTTCTGCCGTAATGCAGTAGTGTAAGAACTGTCCTTTCGGGTTGAAGGAAGTAGTTAGACAGAACACACTGAACAGGAGACATTCCAATTCCTTTTTCCGCGTCAAATCAGCAGTTGTGACTACTGCTGTGTTTCCGTCTGAAGGATGTGGTTAGGCAGAATGTCTTCTGCATCGGACAGGGGGAATTCTTTTAGTTCTCAAAAGCCGCAACGCATCCATGTGCGACCTTATAGGACTTCGGGCACATTTTAGGTCGGATGCCGTCTACAGTTACCACTTCACGTCTGCATGCTCGTTCGCTATTCTGTTGAATAAAAAAAGTCGATCATGATTCGACCAGGCGGCCCTCTGGTCTATGTTGCGTTGGACTGTCTTAGCCGTTAGCGTGCTTATCAAGCGAAGCCGCTCGCATTTATTTGAACAGAGTACCAGGGTTTTTGTTGGAGACCACCAGAACCACTAACTTTGCCGCCGTAAGGGCTGCAAAGAGGTCCTGCCTTCGCCCTGACTACCCGTTCCGATGCTATAAGGCGTGACTTCGCGTTCAGATCTCAAGATTTCGATGGTGGTAGAGTCTTACGAAAGCTCGCACCTATATCTGCCGTAAAGCAGCAGTGTGAGAACTGTATTTCGGTTTGAAGAGTGTGGTTAGGCAGACGGCACTGGACGGGAGGCATTCCAACGTAGTCCTCAGGAGTAGCAACGCATCCACACGTAACCTCAGGCGTGGATGTCCATGGGCTGCCAAGACCACTTATCATCAGGTGGCCTGCATGCTTGTTTGCTATTCTGTTAATATAAATAAAATAGAAAAAAAATCTTCGTAAAACCATATGTACCTCGCGTTACAGGCATCCTGCACCCTTAACAATTCAACGCCCTGGCAGCTAATGGAGATATGCGAGGGTTGGCACGCTGATATAGCAAAGACGTGTAATATTATGAACACTGTAGGCCATTCGTTCCCGAAGAACCTGTCGTTCACCGGCTCTGTGCTACTGTCGTCCGCAATCAAGGAGCACAACTGTGTATACATGAAGCTGAAACGTATAACGATGCCTGACGGTGAGCGTATTTTCTTTTATGGAAACTATAAATGTATTAGTTGTGTGTGAGGTGTGTTCACAATCGTAGCGCTGGGAGTATCTGTCCCCTGGATACAAGCGGTGGGGTTTGACCAGTAACATCAACCCATTGCTGTCCCACTGCTGGGCACGGGTCTCAGAGATGAGAGGGTTAATGCCACAGTCGACCGCGCTGGCCAAATGCGGATTGCCGATTTTCACATGCCTTTGATAATGTTACGGATAATTCTCAAGCGTGCAGGTTCCGCACGATGTTTTCCTTCAACGTTAAAGCGATTGATAATTATGGCATAATACGCACATAATTTCGACAATTTATGATAGATAATATTTACAGAAATAGAAGTGCGTGCTTAATCACTAGGCTAGCACTCGCTTGCTAAGTAAGCCATATTAATTTTAATATCGATAAACGACGACCCGTATGGCGCAGTGTTTATCATGCCGGCCTGCTGTTCAAAGAGTTCTGGGTTAGATTCCCAGCGGAGCAAACGTTTGTATCGTGAATTTAGATTTTGTATATTAAAATTTGTTAACAATTAATACAAAGTGTTTTATGTTTTAAGGGGTGGTATTTATTTTTTGTGACCT
>DWKW01001846.1:0-11868 GCA_018250115.1 Doberes anticus | reverse complement strand
TGTGTCCATGGCACCCACGACACGGGTTAAAACCTACTGTGGGGCTGTGAGTGCGAAGCGTCATAACCTGAAATTTTCTTATTATAATGAGTATGGATAAAATATGACTATTTGCGAGGTTTGGTCTGTCCTTTTTAAAGACAACATAATAATTATTTACTAATTGTCTGAATGTAAATGTTGCGAAGAATCCGATAAACTTCCTGGCCAAATATACATTGTGAATTGGGCAGAGTCTCAAATGTAAGACTTTACGACGTGTTTTAATGAATTTAAAGTATGTATGCAACTAGCATTCGCCCACAAAATTTTATTACGAAAAACTGCCAAATTCAAATGCCATACACAGTTTAAAAACCAGTTTTAGTATTGTTACATACTGGGTAATGAAATGTTGCCATGGGAAAATCAACACCGCCATTAAATAATTGGAATAGTTCGGTATTAAGGCCTTTTTATATTTATTTACTGAATCGACAAATAACAAAAATAATGTGAAAAAGTCTAGGCGTATAAACATTTGTTTAATTTTATAAAACTTGAGATAAGCTTTGCCAAATTAAACATTTCATTCCATAAACAGTAAGTCATTTTCTAGTATAAAAAAATATGCAAACTATGGAGTATCACTCTGAGCAGTTTCTTTTTTAAATTTAAAGCTCAAGTATATCGACTATTATCTACTCTTCGTCCCATATTTCCTATCTAACTCCAACTGCAAACTTGTTTTTCTTTCGACCCATAATGTGACGATAGTCTGAGAAAAAACAATATAAGATGTAAATGTGTAATAATGAAGTGGTAAAACATGAGTAAAAAATTAAATATGAAAAAGAAACACTTCTACTTGACATTGATTTACCATGATTCTCGGCCAATAATTTACTAAAACACATTTATCGCTATTTCATCACTAAGAATAATTAATTTGTCAATAAAGAAAGACGTGGAACTGTTTGTTTGAAATGTTATAAATAAATTTAAATTATGTTATCTACTATCAGGAAAACTAAACAACTTTTTGGGTATTTACTTAGATCATATTGCAAAGTTCTTTCAGTCGAAAATAAACAATGGTGCCGTCGAATTTAAAGTTAGTTATTCCGCGGGCTTTTTACATTCACCGACATACTTTCTACGGTGTAAAAAGTACTAGTACTAGTTTTTATTTTGTTTTTACAAATAACCCAAACTAATAAAAATACATAAAAATTAATAATAGTAAGACATTCGTTTTTGGGCTAATATGTACAACATTCAATGTGACTTAGTGACCCAGATTAACGTAGGTATACCTTATTAATTTTTGCCTCTGGAGAACGTCAACATAACGTGAACGTCAAATAATATCTTTAAACTGTGTGTTCATCTGACATTGTAGCTCGAAATTGCCGGCAAAATTTTCTATGAATGCGTAATATATGATTTTACTCATTCGTTGATGTTATTGTAATAAATATTTGGTGATTTCAAATAACACGTTAATATTATAAAGTTTGTTCATTTTAAACGAATTTCATAATGGGGCTCTTAGAGCTATGTCAACGTTTTTATAACTCGACGGATCTGTATGAAATTCTCCAAATTCATAAGAAGGCCACAGAAAAAGAAGGTATGATATTTTACTTATTTATTTTGATTTAAGCTAGGATTTTACAACTGTTGAAACATGTAAGGTCTTCTCATCTAGCGATGTAAACCTGTCGTATACTGTAGGTATTATGAAGCTGCAGTTTTGAAGTTTATGAATGTTTTCAGTTAACACTGCCTATCGTAAACTCTCATTGAAAGTGCACCCAGACAGGGTCAAGGAAGATGAAAAACTGGAAGCTACTGAAAAGTTTAAAGTTTTAAGTAACATCCACAAGATACTCAGTGACAAGCAAAAAAGAGCTTCTTATGATGAAACTAACTGTGTCGATGATGAAGATGAAAGTGTGGTCAATCATGACTGGTTAGTGTATTGGAGAATGCTGTTCAAGGAAATTACAATTCAAGATATTGAGGCTTATGAAAAAGAATATACTGGTATGGAAAGAATTCATTTAATTTCATATCTAAAGTAAGAGATTTGAAGTATACATCAGTTTTAGTAGTAAACTTGGCTTTTCATGAGTTTCTGTATTCAATGGAGATTGTAACATCCAATCTGCACAATCTTCATATTGATATTTGCTAAGATAAGCAATATGGCAGAACTGTGTGAGGCGGTCTAAAAACTGACCATAACTTATAGCAAATAATTAACAATTAATAAACATACAATTTATAGATAGTCCAATGAAACCATAGTGTCGTTATTATAGATCTATTATTTAACTGAGAAGGCTTATGCAGTAGGTGTCCAGTGTAAGTGGGGTGTTATTTTCAAATATCTCAACCTCTTCCACATTGCACATCTATGTTACAAAATGACTCAATTGAACAATAAAACTAACATGTTCTCTACAGGTTCTGAAGAAGAAAAAAAAGATCTTAAAGCAGCTTATTTGGCTGGTAAAGGTGACATGAATTATATAGTAGATCAAGTTCAATTTATTACAAATGAAGATGAGCCTAGAATAAGAGATGTTTTACTGGTAAGCTTTGAAAAAAATAAAATGTATTTGAGGAATATCATAACATTATTTTGTTCATGCAAAGGAACTAAGTTACAGCAGTTTTTATGCAAAATATTAGAACTACTTGCTCGTTTCATCCGGGATGGTAACTAAAACAATTGTTGGCTTAGAATTTATAGAACACTTAGTTGAACTTCAATACTATATACTATCATCATGTGATTTTATTCTACCTACAATACAATAAAAATTACATAAATACTTCAGGCTCTTTGAGTACCTACTTGTCATCCTAGTGTACAGCACATTACACAGCACAGCCATTATTGGCAAACAAAGGCAGGATTGACAGAAAATTTTATAAAAAGGTTGTGAAAAAACTTAGGTACTGGTTTGGTAATTAAGATGGTGGCCCCAATTGTCAATTAATGTTATAATGAACCACATACAAAGTTAATAATGTTATTTCAATGTTATTTTAACAATTAACAATAATTATTTTGTATACTTATAAATCTTACAGGAAATGATTGAAAACAAAGATATACCATCATATAAAATATTTACGCACGAACCAGCGAGAAAACGAAATCGCCGCCACGCGAAACAACTTCGCGAAGCTAAGGAAGCAGAGGAAATGAAGGAGAAAATGAATTTGAATACAGGTAACATAATACTAACAGGACCAACCTACCTAAAATTGACCCACATCATCAGCAGGTTACCATAGTTAGTGATAATATTTTAGACTACTTTACTGTTTCAGACTGCTGCCCGCAATTTATTTGTGCATATCATTGAAAAAATAGCAAAACCAACAAAACAAATTTGATTTGACCACCAGCATTATGTCTGGTTCTGATGATCTTGTTCAGTAGTTGTTGATTGAAATATATTTCAGTATTTAAATCTTGTCAAACTGTGGTCTAATCAAATCTTTTTGGCATTTTAATGTGATCGGTGAAATAAAGATAAATTTATATTTCGAAAAATCTGTGTCTGAGCAGCTGTACCCCTGATGAGATAGTCTGTGATGATTGTGATGATTTCTAATATTTTGTATTATTTAACAGAAAATAGAAGTTTAGAACTGATGATAAAAGAAAAGCAAGCCAACAGAGCACAGACGTTAAATTCATTCATTGACAATTTGGCAGTGAAATATGGTGGGAAATCTGGAGGTGTCAAGCGAAAAGCAGGTACATCTGAAAAGGGAACAAAGAATAAGAGGAAAAAATAAATCCATGTTTTTTGAAGTTATTTATTAATAAGTTTTTGCTTTTATATTAATATAAGTTCTATATCGTTTTAATAATGTCCAAACAGTGTAAATTAGATAATCTCCTTGGTCTATGGCTATCAAACACTTTAAATGCATGCGCAGATTGCATAAGGTCTTAAACCATACCTATAGACCAATGAGTGCTATACTGTTACAAAAACATCAATAAAAATTTCAAATTAAACCAATGACTTTCAATTTCCTTCTTCCATAGCCACCTGTAACTGTGTTTCAGAATAGAATGGGCCCTGTTCAACATAAGTCTGAAGTCTTTCTTTGACACTAGCATCAAATGCATCTGATGTAGAGAGACGTTTAATGATATTGTATTTTGCTTCTTTTAGCTCTTTACTGTCATCCACAGAGCGATCAAGCAAATATTCAATAAATCCTGGGGAAAAATAAATAATAAACAGATTATTAACAATAATACTAATAAGTTTTGAGTGTCAATTGTTCACACTATTAAATTGATCTTGTATTGATTTTTAATATCCAGCCTGGTTTTAGGTATAAGGAAATTAAATTTATCACTTAAGAACTATGTGTACATTTTTGATAATTCACCTGCTACTCCTGCAAATAATTCCTCGCCCCATGAATGCTGGCATACTGAGTCCAAAAGAGTTGTGGCAGCAGATTTTATGTCGGGAAATGGATTCTTGCATAATGCAAACAATTTTTCCATTGGTTCGGGTTCTTTACTAAAACACCTGAACCATTCTCGAGTCATTAAATTGATTCTTTGATGATTAGGATTTTTACTGCAGGACTCAGAATCCTTATCCACATCAATCAAATTGGCATAAGCATGTAAAATTCGTACTTTTATTTCAGAGGAGCATTTTTTGTCTAGTAGTCCCAATTTCTCCAAAGCTTGTATGTATTTTCCTCCTATATAATTATAAAAGAAAAAATGTTATATAATCGACAAAGTACACATATAATAAAACTAGCAGCAACTCAAATTCAGAACATGAGTCGGTCAAAAATTTTTAAATCATAAGGGGTCATTAATTAAATACGTCGCGTTGAATTTCGCTTTTTTTGGAACCCCCCTCCCCCGTCGTCACAGTTTGTGTGATACGACGTCACCAAACACTAAATAAAATCCCCCTCCAAACATAAAATACTTTGCCATGATTATATTTTATTTTATGCTAAAATTTAAAAAAAGTAATATATGTTTTTTATTAATAATCAAAAAATATTTTTTCTTAATCCGAAGTCCAAGGATACTTTAAATACTCCGGAAGATTTATAATCGGTACTACTGTATCTACTTCTTCGAGAGAGAAAAACTGAAGAATTTATAGGTGAACTGCGAACGTCACGTTGCCGTAGACCCTCCCCCCTTGTCACATTGTGTCACTATTAGCAACCCCCCACCCCACCTTGTATGCGAACGTATTGTATGAACGGCCCATAATCAGGATCAGAAACTGATTTTTATTTTTTGTCTTACCTGTCACCCACCCCATTTAATTAAACTTATGAATTAAATTAAAGTGGTGGGTGAAGCTAGAAGGGTCAGTAGATGTGCTATAATATATTCAATTTTGGGAAAAATATACTTGCAACAGTATGTCTTAAATCTTGATTAGAGTATGTGGACGAAAGTCTATCTGATATGCAAAAATATCTGATCTTAAATTTTACAAATTTGAGCAGTTCCTACTTAAACTACAACCAAAATAGCATCTCAATTATAATGTCCCCGCATTTGCTAGGATTTATGTGTCCAAATTACTCTGACACATTACTTTTTGTTTGACAACTCAAGAATTAACTTTGTTGACAGTATTATACATAGATTATATGTCAGCTTGCATATAAATGGAAAGAGCAGCCAAGAGAAGTGAAGGAGATGCTTTTAAAGGAGGCCTGTGGCCTGCCAGACTAGAGTTCATACCAATCAAAGGTATAATGTACGAAAACGAACTGTTATCTAGTTGACAGCCAGATATGTCATGTAACATGATAGAAGCTTTAGTAAAAACCATGAGGTTATGAACCATCCATGATGGGGGAGATGGTGATGTTAACTGCTTGCCTGTAGCACCACTGCCACTGCCCTATTTTTCCCATATAGCAGGATTGCCAGCAGAAACAGCAGTTCTCTTTCTGTTTGAAGGGTGTGTTGCAGACAGAAGGCATTCCAACTTAGACCTCAGGAGTAGCAACACATCATCCACATACAACCTCAAATAGAACTGTGGACCTATTGCATGTTTGATGGTCTGTAGTGACTTCTTCATCCCTTTGCAATATTTTTTTTAATCCACAGGATACAATTGATTGATTTGTCTTCTGCTTCATTTTTTTCATTTTGTTTTCTACACTTTTTCTTAATCCAAGCTGGTAGCAGCAGACTCTACATAAAATATTTTTCCTTGTAGTGTACAATGGGAAGCCCTGGAATACCCAGGGTGCAAAACACATCCAAAGTATTAAACATGTAGGCATGATTTATGCTATTATACCTTACCTTGAGCTGCCAAGCACAATTTTCCTTCAGCTGTAGAGCCAATGAAACCAAGAGTGTCTAAAGCAACTGGCAGGATAGTAACATCTTCAGATTCAAATGCTTCAAACAATGAATCTATCAACACAGGATATTTTTCAAATATTTCCTTAGGATAGTGATGTGCAATACTCCCAAAGAACTTCATATAACCTAGAAACAAAAGTAATCTTAGTTGTAATACTTTCTATTTTTTTTTTTAATATAACAGTAATAACAAATTGTAGATATGTGGGATCATACAGTGAACTGTATGAGTTACTGACACCAGGGTGTACTTCACGATAATCACACCAATTTTTTGTCCTTTGTTTTGGTCTGCAGAATTACAAAAGATTTATCTGACATCAAGTCAGATCCAATTTAGTCCTTTAGGACTGTATGGATGTTTTAGAAAATGGTTTTTTAGCTATGTGTTATAGTGGCTGCCATACTAACTCCAGATCCAACCAGTCACTTACATGACAGAATATTTTAAATTACTGCTTGGGAAACATAAAGGTAAGCATCATGTATAATACCAGCCTTACCAGGTGCTAATAGTCCTCGAAGTGGGTTATTCTGTATGTTGGTCAACAATGCTGTTATTCTTTGCAAAACTCCACATTTAACAAAATAATTGATGCCATGTGGTTTAACTGCCAATTGGGAGAGTAGTTCCAGAATATTCATTCGGTATAAAACATCATCTGATTCAAGTTCTGACACCATAGTTTGAATGTATCCTTCAGATACACATAGTTCAAATAAATCAAATGATTTTATTGATATATTTATTATGACCTGAAATATTTAATTTACATGAGTATAATGGACAAACATGTCTTATTTTTATTAACTAATCTATTTGTAAACTTATTTTCCTGGTGCAACATTTTCAGTCTGCCACAATTTTTTATGTGAAACAATTTAAGCAAGTAAAAGTATGAGTTTTTACTACTACATCCACTTCACAGATAATTTGAAAAAAAAAAAAACATTAGGTTACAGTTATTATAAAGAACAAAAAGTGAGAAGAATTTGACTCCTAAAACTGATTTTAAATAAATGTTTCAACAAACAAGTCATAACAGAGATCTGATGGTATTATGTTTTGATAACAGTCATTGAGATATATTAAAATAATTATATTGTGACTCATAAGGACTAAAGACTTTGCCTTATGTATTAGTAGTCTGCTATCAAAAAAGTATAAATATTTGCACCACACAACTGCTGGTAATACTTGGGACAGTAGTCTCTGTCATCTTTCAATTAACTTTTATGGAGAGTCAAGTGAGGTAGTCCCACTAATCAGAATTGCAACCACACCGAGGAACAGATAATGTATGTAGATAGGTTTAATGTAGATAGTTATTTGTTTCTTTTCCTAATAACAATAATAAAACCATGTAATACCAATTGCACAAAGAACACAATTTTATAACTCCTGAAACTTATACCTCATAAGCATTGCATCTGCTGCTCTTGTTACATTGCAAAGCAATTTTCAATTCCTCCAAAATTTTTCCATATGCTTCATGTGGCAGATTGGATGTTATCAGCACAGCTTTGCTTGCTACTCCAATATCCTCATCACAAACAAGCTGTGCTACAGCCACAAATACATCAATATAATCAGAGACTGGAAGTAATGATATATCTTCAGTGACTGTTTTATACACCTAAAACACAAGTATTGTTTACTGAGCAATTATACAAAATAAAAATAAAACATTGTTTTAATTTAAGTCACATAACAATAATTATGCAGCAATACAGCTTGGCAAGTATATTTTCCATTTAATTTAATATGCATATATACAGATCATGCATTATGTAGTGTGTTTTTACTTAACCCTTTTAACTCACTTAATTAATGAGTTATAAAATAATTAAATCAATAACAAATTGGTTTTTATACTTGACACTTAAATCATTAATCTTGCATCTTGCATCATAATAAAAACATATCATTTTTATCAACAAAACAATCATGCCACTGCTGGGTAAAGTATCCTCAGAGATGAGAGACTTTTACCCTACATCACCAAACTGGCCATGTACAGACAGTACATACTTTAAGGCAGGTAAGTTTTATAACTATCACTATCACTACTAGTACTATCACCACCTTATGCATGCATATGTGCTCTTTATTAAAATATATGTACCTCATCGACTGCAAGTTTCCTTACACTGCATTTATCATGGCGTAATAAATACATAATGTGACTTGTATATGTCTTAATGATTTCACCTGTATTAAACTTCTCAAAACAGATTTTTAATACTTCACAAGTAATATTTGTATGGTTTCTGAAAAGAAGTGTTAGCAATAAGCATGTATAGAAATTAATAATATGAAGTCATTTGAGCTTTTAACACTAATTTTGAAGCATTTATCAGAATATTTACTTCACAATGATTATTTAAGTTTACATACAGTACGAGTTTTCTAAATGAAGTTGGAGATGACCATGTAAGTTTTTTTTATTACATAGTTAGTACCTATATGCCTAGTGTATTATTTATTGTTTGTATACTTACCCATCTGGTACATTCAGACAATGCACTATTTTTGAAATTCCAGTGCTTTTTATAGTAGATGCGGCGACTGGCTTTGGTTTATATTCCAATAAATTTTTCATATCATTCAAAGCATTCTGCTTATTTTCCTCCGACTGAAGTCTATCTATTATACTTTTGTATGTAATAGTATCTAGATTCGTCATTTTTAGCGAGATACAAACATTCACAGATCTCTTGTAATTTTAATTCCAACACGGAAAATGAAAGTCACCGGCCGGCCTTCTTTCTACTCCGAATTTCTGAAAAATCGATTTGCGTTCTTTCCATTCGTTTGATAGTAGAAATGTCATTTCTAAATCAGTGTTACCAACTTTGTTTTACTTACTCCCAGATATCAAACTTTGGCACGAATGTATTTATCACAGAACTTTATTTATTTTATTTATTATAATCGGCCTTGATTTCTCCGAAGGGCCACTAGGTCTATGATAGCCGCTAATAAAGGCCGTAGTGAACCTAAGCTGCTATAATACTGGTGTATTTTTCACAGCCTAGAAATTCTTTTTGCGTTTGAGTGTTTCTAGCGCAGAAATGTTTAAAGTTTTAAAGGCACAAAATCAGCAATTTGTGGTTGACACAGTTGGATTAAATTGTTTTCCAAGCTTGTTGATCTCTTTCCACCCTGAGATCTGGAGGCCGAGATTCATGTGTATATGTACAGGTACGCGTTCAGATCTTCAAAAGGGGCGGAATGGGGGATATCATACCTCTTCCAACCTCCATAATTGAGGCTTAGGCGGTAGACGTGGGAGCGTCCACAGTCACGTGTGGAGGCGTCGGGAAGGCAGGGTGAGATCGGTGTTTGTAGAAGCGCCTCAAAGTTAACGGATTGGAGTAACTCCAACTCAATCCCCATCCATCCTAATGATATCACGAAATATCTGTCTTTAATACTTAAAAGTCTCACTACAAAATTGTAACTGGGCCATATCTGTCGATGAAAATCTAATTGCTATCGATTATTTAGAGGTCGCTGACCAACGCTATCGGTGCCGCGGAAGAGCGCGAAAGTGTGTCCGTGATCCCGCCTCTTGGCGTAGTGAGTAACAGCCATCTCTCGCCCCCGCGATGGAAGGTACCCATGACGGATTACTTCATGAAAAAAAAAAATTGTTGATCTCCCTTTAAAATCCTATATCCTAAAGTTTAAAAGAGCTCGTTTAATGCAGCAAGTATTGAAAATATATAATGAAAGCTGTTTTTTTCTTATATTTACTTACTATAGTTCCACCCGCGACCCTGTCATCACGTAAAAATGAAAATATGGTACGTATGAGGTAAGGTATGGGCCAATTCTTTAGCATTTCCATTTAAAATAAATGTCGGTTTTCGGGGTTCATGGATGTTAATCAAACTTGAAGTGATTAATAGCGTAATGGTTTTAAATGGTTTTTTAATGTTAATAGAATAGCAAACGACCATGCAGGCTACCTGATGTTAAGTGGTCACTGCAGCCCATGGACATCCACATCAAACTTCAAATAGGACGAAAGTCAAATCTGAGGTCGTATGTGGTTGCGTTGCTACTCGAATAAATGCGCAAGGAGGGCTGTCTGTCTGTTACGCTTTCACGGTCGAACCGCGGTGCTGAATATAAAGATATTCTATGCTGTGATAGTTTCAAGCCTGGATAAGAACACAGGCTACTTTTTTACCAAAATTCTACCCCTACGTGGAGGGAGGTTGTAATCAAAAGATATCTTGGTGCTGTCCGAAAACTTTGTTTATTGCAACATTAAATTTTTTCTATCCTAAATACAGACGGACGAAGCTGCGAGGGTTTAGTTAAATATTTTTTTTTCTTATTTCATCATTTGATTGTGGTAGAATCTTATGTCGAACGCTCGCCTGCGGTGGCAACACCGCTGCACCTGTTTCTGTTGTAAAGCAACAGTGTGAGAACTGCTGTGTTTCGGATCGAAGGGTGTAGCTAGGCAGAAGACACTGGACAGGAGGAATTCCAACATAGTCCCAAGGAGAAGCTACGCATCGACATACAACCTCAGATGTAAATGTCGATGGGTTGCAGACACTACTTAACATCGGGTGGCCTGCATAAAAAAATTAAAAATCACGCAAGTTTCACGCAGTCATTAAGTATCGTACCAGCTCTAACTAAACGTCAGCTGTATAGAAGATTGCTCGCGTAGTTTTCGGGTGTAAACTTTAACCCAAATCCCTCTCAATATAACCATGTCAATGTCAGGGCCCTTCAAAATGTGAGCGAAGCTGGCGGAATTTTAACACGATACAACCTAATGACGTTTTTTAATTACAACGAATGTTACATCATTAAAAATGTACTCTGTTTTTGTATGTGTCTATATACTGTGTCTTATTATCTATCGCATACGGGCTATCTTTTTTTCAAATTAATAAAATGTTACAAGCAGGCCTGATGTTAAGTGGTCACTGCTACCCACGGACACCCAAGTCCAACTTTAATTAGGACCGAAGTCCTATTTATGTGAAGCGGCGCTGCCACAGACGAGTCTGCGACAGAAGACTACTGCCATCAAGTTTTCTACTTTTATAAACTTCATAAGACTGTTACTGTCCTACTGATAATTTGTTTCTAATAGTGAGTGATGGCCTAGTGGTTAAGCATCTCGACCTCGCTTCGGTGGGTCGAGGTTCAAACCCCGGCACGCACCTTCATTTCTCGAAATAATATTTATTCAAAATTTTCAAAATTATGTGCGTATTACGAAATAATTATCACTCACTTTAACGGTGAAGGAAAACATCGTGAGGAAACCTACATGCCTGAGAATTCTCAAAGGCATGTCAAGGCCGCCAATCCGCACTTGGCCAGCGTGGTGGACTATGCCCTAAACTCTCTCATCTCTGAGAGCAGACCCGTGCCCAGCAGTGGGACAATAATGGATTGATGATGATGAGTGAGTGATAGCCTGATTTAGACTAGATGT
>DWKW01001845.1:0-11870 GCA_018250115.1 Doberes anticus | reverse complement strand
TCCATGGGCTGCAGTGACCACTTAACATCAGGTGGCCTGCATGCTCGTTTGCTACTCTTTTAAGATAAAAAAAAAACATAAATTTCTAAAGTAAGATGTATACACATAGCTACTAGCGAAGTATATACATCTAGTGGTAGATATGAGTAAGTATACATGCATGCATGTTCCATGTACCCCATGCACAGCGCAAGGTTGGAACTGGTGCATTTTTCGGAAATCCCACACGATCTCCTTACTAACGATGGCCATCGAAGTGTTTATTGTTCTACATTATCCTACATACACGGATCTTTCTGATAGCAGGAAACTTATACAAGATTTTCCTACGTTACAAAAAGAAGACATGACCGTGACGGAAACAATTAAACGAGACATGCGCTTACTAATATACAACAAAAAATACACAAAAAAAAAGTTGTATAAAATCAGTAGTTACTCATACCTGATAATACAGAATTGAAAGTAGCCACGACGGCCACCAATACAATCAACTTTAACATCTTGCGGACAATTACTATCTGGCTTTCGACTAGAAACTATACGAGTTTTATACATTTAATTTCATCCATCTGAACAAATATGCTTATATTCAGACAAAATGTGTTTTTAACTTTTTTTTTTATATAAGACTCACTATTTATATCTCATGACGTCAACTGTCCTTTTCATGTGGTAATAACAAGCGTGTAACTATACACGCACTTTACAGTGAACATGTAAGAATAATTATGTGAATATTCCTATCCCATTGTTGGGCATAAGTTTATCCTCAAAGATGAAAACGATTTTAGCAGTAGGTATATATCATTAATGAAATATGTCTTTTCTGATCGATTTTCTAAGTAATAGCAGGCCTGACGTTAAGTGTTCACTGCAGTCGATTTGGATCCACAAAAATCCTCACATAGGAACGAAGTCCCACCTGAGGTCGTATGTGGATGTATTGTTACTCCTGAGGAATAAGTTGTAATGCCTCCAGTCCAGTGTATTCTGCGTAACTGCCGAATTTTAATTGTTCTTTACTTTACTGAAACGGAATAGCAAACGTGCATTCAGGCTACCTGATGTTAAGTGGTCACTGCAGCCAATGGCCATCCACATCAAACCTCAACTAACTACACTCTTCGAACCGAAACACAGTAGTACTCTCACTGCTGCTTTACGGCAGAAATAGCCGGAGGCGAGCCTTCGATATAAGACTACCACCATCAAATTATTATCATCATGTTATTGTTGCATTAGCCGCGTCGACAGCTGTCGGTCGTATCGGCAGCGATTAATTGAAGTCTACTTTAATTGAATTTATAAGTGATTTTCATTCGGAATTATTGTTATTCAAAACCACCAGATATATTAATACTTTGATAAAAATCCTAATCTTATTAATATAAGTGTGAAAGTTTTTGAAGATGTTTGGATGTTTGTTACTCATTAACTGACGTTATCCGTTAGACGAATTTAGATGAAACTTGGCACACAGACCATGTCCTGGATTAACACAGAATACTTATATCCTAGTAATGTGTGCCCGTAAGATAATATATCTTATAAGTTTCATAATTTGAATAGACGAATAACGAATGGTGTACCCAGCGTGGTAAAATTTTTAATAATAAATTTAAGTATCTGTACCTGGTGTGGGTGTTAGTGTGCATCTGGATTTCTAGATTTCCATTCATATAACGCCACAATATATATATATATATATTGCACAATGTAAGTGCTAAGGCATAGTGCTAGATCGTGGTGGTGCTAGTGGAATAAGGTCAATTGAAGCCTAATATTGAAAACATAAAATTCGGCATTAACGGTATATTTACTCTATGATTATTCGTATCATATCTAAATTAAACAAATATTTTTAATAGGTAGGTAGGTTTCGTAAGTTCTCCTTGGTTAATTATTGCAAGGCCACTAACGAATCCTAAATTTGATAGTGTTAAAGTTTGGAATTTATATTAAGGATTATTCGTCTACTGAGTTTGCTTCATGTCTTCATTCGTTACTTAGTATGTCCATAGGAAGAACGTTGTACACTGAACATTACTATTGAGATGGAAATGAATTAAACGTAATTGGAATAATCGAGGCTCGGCAATACAAAACAAAGGGAAAAAGTACGTACGGCTGTGGCTGCAGTGCGGGAATGAAGGATTTCAATTTGGAACGTGATGAGGCGAGTTTTCATTTACGTATGGCCGGTGTGTTCGATCAAGAGTCTTTCCAGTGTTATTTTAAACTGAAAACAATGTTTAATTCTAAGTTTAAAACTCATGAGGATGACTTGTCAATTCAAAGTTTTGTCCTTCAAAAAAATAGTAAGTTACCACTCTTCAGTAAGTTGTACTGGTAATGTAAATTCATGTTACTGGTAATGTAGATTAGGCAATTTCTTGCGAATATATTTCCAGTGTTTTATTTAGTAACGGTTGTCGAGAAAAACCCTGTTCATCCTTGCCTGAAAGAGTTCTATATTTTAGTTCCACAGGTTTTGGCACACTCTCCAAAATGTATCCTATAACTAAAATAAACATTTGAACGTGAATAAAACAAATTTGTAAAATATTTATTACACTTATTATTGTGGTATGCTAGGCAATAACATAAAAATATCATAATTGTTAAGTTATGCAAATAAACAATTTACAGCCTGTCCAATGAACAGAAATAGTCTTAGTAGGTAGGTACTTGTTAATCATGTAAAGTGAATCCGTTTAGGTTGTAAACTCGTCATGTTGTACATTTTAAACAGCTTGAGAGTGCGCACAAATTACAAGAAATAATGAGTTAAAGTCATATCTCATTACTGAAGTTAAAGCTCAGCGACTGTGGACAGGTTAAGAAGTTCTGGATGTAAACTGACATTGATTAAAAATATTATCAATGATTTCAACCGTTTTGAAATTGGAATCTTGTTCCGTCTGATTAAGGTTGAGTTTTTAAATGTAAGAAAAATGATTTATGGCATTTTGTAAGAGCCAAGAAAAGCTCGGAGGCGTTCGTTAGGCAGTTCCATAATTAAAAAATAAAATTGACGCTGCGCTGCGATGTGCTGAAAAGTTATACGAGTAGAAGCTGAGTGATGGCGGCGTGAGTCTTTATTCTTTTAAATCTGCATCGTTTTTGTTATTCCTTATAGGCATAATTATGGTTTTTGATTTACTCATCGTATAAGGTTTTCGTTCGCTATTGAGAAAAAAACTGACGTTTGTTTATTCTTGGAAGATATATTGTTTTAAGTGTAAAATTTTATCCGCCAATGTGTTTTAGAGTAAGTTGAATCCGTCAGTGTATACTAAATCTATTAAGGAACGTGTTATATTTAAAGGAAGTCAGCGAGCTCTACTCAGTTAGTTAGTGCGTACCTACCTCAAAATAAGTTAGTCCGTGGGAAAGTCCTTTTTGAAAATAAAATATAATTTACACGTTTTTTAAATAACAATTATTATACTATTGTTACATACAGAAGCGTTTAAAAATTATTTTAAAATATCCCTTGGCTCATAAATTTTATTAGCCAGTATGTTCTAAATTTCAACAATTATAGTAACTACCTACGCACATACTCGTATGAATGTATCCCTAAGTTATGTTAGTAATAAATAAAGTCCAATAAGAAGGGAGGTAGGTAGTAGTATCTTCACACATCCTTCCAAAGAAATTTGGAATGCAGCATATTGTTGGCAATAACCTTTATTGTATATGCATATGTTTTATAGGTTTTTTTCATTTGATACAGTTACTCCAATTGATGACATAATATGTTAACGTACTCGTATCATCGGGCGTCGTTAAGCGTATCCTCTTAAAACCTAACCTTGATGGGTCCAAAACTATAAGAATGACACATGTTAAGTACAAGTACTTTATTTATTCTTACGGCATTGTTTCACACTAACAAGCATCATCAACGCCGAACATTAAGCGGGTAAGTGCCCCAATCTCTGCTCATATTTCCTCTCGGCGCCATTTAGATTGCGGTACAAATTGCGAGCCATACCTCACGCCACATCGAGTGTTGACCGCCCGAATAATTAAAGCGCTAATAATTACTCCGTGTTGGTGCTTAAAATGCAAATCTTGTCGCCCGCAGTGTCTTCAACTTGTAATGTATAGGGTTGCCATTACCCATTTCTGTTATTTTTACTACTTTGGAACTGAACCAGTAATAGAAGTTTTTTCTTTGTGACTCTAAACCGAGAGTTCTCAACCGACCGGAGCGGTCATAGCCTTGCGGTCAATTCTGACCTCCCTCTGCGGTGGGTCGAAGTTCGATTCGCATGTTCAATCGTTCAAATATTAAATTAATTGTTATTTACTTAACGTCGAAGGAAACCTACAGGTTTATAGAGTTGTGTGAAGTCCGACAATTCACACTTGGCCAGCGTGGCGGACTAACACTTTCGCATCTCCTACAGTAGATCGATGCCTCCACAGTACAACAATAATGAGTTGATGATGTCTCCGAGCAAGACATCGTCTACGATAGTGGTTACAGTCGCATGCAGTTTATACAAACACCATGGTTTCTAATGAGTAGCTCTTGATAGTTTCCGGTACCGATTTAGGTCCAGTATAAATAATATGTTCTGACACAATTATATTTGAAAGTTCATTATCTTTCAAAATTAAATTTTTCAGTCATTAACAATTTTCATGACTTAGTACTCAGAGAAATTGATATTATGTTCTGGGTGTGATTAGCGCCTGTATGTTTTTTATTGTAAATCTATTTACAACTGGTTGGTGATTTGAAGCTAGAGTAAACAATGGTTAGTTCAAAGTACCATTTAACTGAGACTAGTATTTTGCTTGAAGATGTTAAGTATATTTATACCAATAGCAAATGTTATGCAGAGCTACCACGATCAACTACCCCGTAATAAAATTGGAAAAAAATACCGACCTAATGACTTATTGGGAAATTGCAATAGCATGTTGTAATACTGTAATGTTATGTAACGTACATATACTTTTTACTAATTGTTACATACATACAAACATACATACTATGTTTTCTGCCTTAGTGCACCCAAATGGTATAAATCAATGAATATATCTCTTCTATTTTATATCATAGGGCAACCCTAAAGGCGCGCGAATTGGGAACAGAGATAAGGGCATGAGATTTACACCTCCGCGCGTCACGTCTTGAGACTTACCGTTCGTTGACCGGTTACATCATGGATATTTTTTTTTACCACATCTGCATTTGTTGTAATTTAAAAAACTTAATTTATTTTTCTTATATTCTGAGGTTTTGAACGCTCTATGTACCAATTTCCCAAATTATTTGTTTAGTACATACGTATCGTAACGTATTTTCGCGCTTCTTAGCATTTAGCTGTAGTTGTATGGTGTAGAACCTTTTGTCGAAGGTCGAAAAATCGTAGCACGTATTTCAGCCGTAAAACAGCAGTACTTCTGTGTTTCGGTTTGAAAGATGTCGTATCTACGTACGACCTCAGATAGGGTTTATTTGAAGCTGGATGTGGATGTCCATGAGCCAGTGACCACTTAACATCGGGTGGCCTTTGTTCTGTGGCAGGTTTTGTTCGGAACTGCATTTAAGATAATTCTGAAGAACATGGTTGGCCCCAAACAATTGCATTTGTTATTTATTTAATTGCGTTGCAGATGAACAAATTATTAAGAATTATCTGCGGACTTTTAGTGTTAAGTTACAGAATATATATATTATAATGATGATATAGGTGGTATATATAATGTGGTAAAAGGTGCGTTAACGCAACTTAAATTCGTTTATTTTTCATTGGGTATTTTTACCCTTTTTATGTGTACGATTACATAGTATTATTGCTTGTATATTACTTATAAGGGATGAGGTGTACAATTCTTACCATTTGTTATATTTCTGAAAGTAATCATGCTATAAGTATAACTGTCATTGTTCTATTATGTACGGTGGATTTTAATGGTGGGAACTTCGTCATTTGTTGGCTATTATTTCACAAACAATCAGTTTGACTGTGACAGTTAAATTTAAAAGGTGCAATCTTTTGACACTAGGCTGCTAAACAGTCTTGATATTTCGTTAAAATATTAATTAGGGAAAATGTAACTTACATGAAAATGGTGAAGAAACTTAGTTAGCTTTGGAGAAAGCTCTCTTTGTAGTGAGCAAATCCAGGAGAGTGCCAATGCATGAAGAATAGCTTTAACGATAGGAAAAGTTGGATAAAATGACCAAAGGCTTGGATGGTCTTCGCATCCTGGACATGGTCTGTCTCTATAGTTTTCGAATGAATTACGTGAATAAGCAAACGTTCTCGTGCTATTATAGACGCACTTTTGTGCGTTACGCTCAAGTTCTTAGAATAGGTGAACACTTAGAGATAGTACTGGATCGGTAAGGATTAGTAAATGCAGCGGAGGTTACAACTGAGATAATAATTTCTCTGAGGCCTGTACTTACTGTAATAATGATAAAGTCTAAACATTATAATAAGAGTAATAGCGAAAATCATTTAGAAATGCTTACCATTAAAAAATACATTTTTTTACAAACAAGTTAAGGACATTTCTATAACAGATGCAATATTGCATGATAATGGATAGATAAATATCGATATAGAAATATAAGTACGTAATACAAGTACCCAGGTGCAGCTTAAAAAGGCAGCCATTTTTCTCAGTTTGCAAAGTAAGTATTATGAATATTTTGTTCACATACTAACAGAAAACTACAACTAAAAAAATTAAATTGTAATATATTAAAATATACAAAATACAAGGTATCAAAACCAGTTTCCGCTCTAACATTGCAAGAAAAACCTTTAAAAAACTAAATTGAATTTTTTCATTCCGCCATCAAAATATCAGACTGCAATTTAATGAAACACGAAGGTAAGCAAGTGAATTTAGAACATGAACTTTGTTATACGATTTACGGGTGTAACAAATTCGTTTTTGATTTTTCCGTTATTGTTACAACACCCTACTAATCAAACTTTTATACTTGCATAAGGCAAAATTGAACTCAATGTGTGCGATTTCTTGATTGTGTGGCGATATTTGAGTCAGGTTTGGTCAGCATTATTTTCTTTTCTAGATATAAAGAACACCAAATATTTGGTGTCCTTTCAAAATAAAATAACTTTATATTCTTCTGTTTAAGAGTTACACATTGCGTAGCAGAGTGCAGTTTAATCTGAAATATAATTCTGTATCCATGTTCGGGAATTAATATATTCATTGTTAAAAAAAATAAAAATTGAATGTCCTTCGAAATCTAAAAGTATGACAGCCAGAGAAATGTTGAAGATTGAAAGATCCAAACAAATGGATTGAAACGACTTTCTTACAAATGCAGGCCCCGGAGTTGACATTTTGAACATTACGGAGAACTCTTAAGCATTCAGGTTTCTCCACGATGTTTTCCTTCACTGTAAGAGTAATTGATTTCTAATAAGCACATAATTTCTAAAATTTTACATGCGTACCGGTATTCGAACCCTACTCATCGGAGCGGTCGAGATTCATAACCATTGGTTTATCATTTACCTATTTAATAATCAATGATAGTTACACCTGTCTGGGATGGGATGATGATGATAGTTGTGAATATCTAATGGCATCTTTAAAAGCAGATTGCGGATAAAAGTAAAGAAGTAATAATAGTTATTAAAACTCTGCATAGATCCTTCTGGCAAGTAAATTCAAGAAAGCGAGCGAGCAGCAGTTTCAATGCCCTTGCCACTCGAATGTGGAAACTGAAAATGACCAATCGAGTCGAGTTTTTTCCGACGTCATCCTCTCATTTCGTCAGAAAACGTTTTTCCGCGGACGGAGGCACGCTGACAACAAAAGCTAACAAATCCTGTTTGTCCAGCGGGAAGCAACCGTGATTTAATACAAATTATTATAAGACGATATTTATAAAGGTAATAGTGGAATAGCTTCATAATAAGCAAGTAATTTTAAATAGTAAATTTCATTTTCATTTAATTTATATAATTGGCGACATCATGATCACAGAGAGAGTAGTTGTTTCTGTCAATATTCGTTTTTTTTAGTAAGATGGACGTAGCAGGCAAGACGTAGTTCACTTTATATTAAGTGGTCACTGCAGCTCATGATTATCCTTAAGCAATCTTAGAGATAATCGGAAAATAAGATCAACCTAATTTTTTATTCAAATTTCTAATCAATTTCCAATTGGCCACCTAATGGTAAAGGGCCAAATTAGGAATACCCGTAACTGAAGAACAATCATGAAACGATTGATGACAGTTGAAGAAGCCAAAGAAGTATGTACAAACCGTAGCATTTGGCGGTCTTTGATGTATGTATGTATGTAATTTCTAATCATCATTTTCATCAACCATTATCACAATCATCATCAGTGATTGGGCACCAGCTTCTCACTCTGGTGACCCCGGGTTCAATTTTTCGATTTCGATTTTCGAAGTTATGTACGTATTGGAAATGTATTATCGCTTAGTTTAACTGTGAAAATGATGAAACCTGCACGCCTGAGGTATACCCTTATTAGCCAGTGTGGTGAACTGTAGCTTAAATCCTACTCATCTGTGAGAAGAGACACGTACCTAGCGGGATAGTAATGGGTTGCTAATGATGATGGTAGCAGTTTTACAATCATTCCATGTTCAATTGAAATTGACTATGTACTTACAGTACCTACACATTGTGGAGACTTTTTTTCCGCTTACTTTTCGCCCCGGTCAACTCTACCCTATTCTGAGAGCACGCTGATCGATGAATGTTGACATCTTTGAATTTCGTCAAGTGTATGCACATATATGTATACCTTTTCATTTCATTTCATAGCTAAATTGCTGCCTCTTATTTAAAATGTTCCCAGTCACGACGCAGCCGTATCGATAGAGAATACTGAAGTACCTCTTATGGAACCAGTAACAGGTAATAAGCGATCTCTAAACCGAAAAAATGTGCATTGAATATTGAAAATATATACGAAAACATTGTGGACAAAGCTAATATCCTGTTTGTCCTGGAAGCGTCCGAGATTTAATACAAATTATTATTAGAGGACATAAATAACCCCGTGCAGGGGCGAGGCGGGCTCCTTAATAAGTAATAAAGGGGTCATCTTTCATAGTAAGAGCGGCCAGAATTAACTGTTGCCGACATATGGTAGTATAGCATGTCTTCCTTGCTGCAGTGTGGGGAAGAAGAGAAATCCTGATTTATGGGTATTATAACTTTATTATTGGATTGCAGCGTTTTACACATTTTTAAATTAAAAACTAAATAATATGTATTACTGTTTAGCAATTATTATTTAATCATTTAAAAATACTCTACTTTTAGTTTTCTCTGCTGCAATCGGATCTGTATCGGAGGAGGATTTACCAAGCCCTTCTAAAATCCTCATGAGGCAGGCTTAGGCACGGGCCTCGTAACCTCGTCCACTGTCGCGTAATTAGCCCTTGACGTGCACGCGATTTTCCCGCCTTCACTTATGCACTTCTCAAAACAAGCGAGACCGGGGAACCCCAGCTCCATCCCATCAGCGCATAGGAACCCCTTTCGAGGGCCACCGCCGCCGTCGGGACTACGGAAGAATGCGAAAGCGTACCCGCGGCCCAGAAAAATGGCGTAGAGAGGAATACGGTGGGATATTAGTCAACACAATTATATTCAAAACGGTTCAAACTACTTCACATTGCTGCTACACATTTCACTTTCTAGTGAATTTCCTGTGTCGTCTATGTCATGGACACACAAGGACCAGACAAACACGCACACAAACAGAAACAGGTTCTTAAACCGCATTAAATTTTCTGCTCCGCCGGGAAATTTAATCTTGGACCACATGGAATAGCCGATCGATTTGTCGACAACTGTGGCACACTAGTCGTTAAGCAGTGATCAATTTATATCATAGAGACCTAAAAGTGTGCTACCACGAGTACACGCAAGTTAAGTTTCAACTACACACTATGTTTGTAACTTGTACTCACCTCTTCTATTGTGGCAATGAGTATATGCGGCGTCAATAACGAATAAAGATGTTATGATAAATTAATATTGCAGGTGCGTTCGAGCTGGTTGTTTATCGTGTACGCAATTCATTCATCGGTTTATTAGTGGCGCGCGTGTTAGGAATACCCCAGGTGGACTGTGGGGAAACGGGTGATCGTTATTGAATTAGGTGATATCGTTTAACCTTATAAAGTATGCCCATTAGTATTAGTTTTAATGGTACTGAGTATTATACTGTTATGTGTCTTCATTGTTTGGGGTTAAGTGAAGACTTTTTTGTAAAGACGTATTTTTTAGATTCTATAGACGTTTAAAAAGTGGTCGACAAGACGGAACGACTACGGTATTTGGTACGGTAAGTGACGATCTCGTCCCTGGAGAGTCGTCCGATGGACCGGGGTTTGAATCCCAGCGTGCGTCTTTTATTTTCTCGAAGTTATGTACGTATTAGAAATTGCTTATCATTTGCTTCAACGGTGATGGCATAAATCGAGAGGAAACCTGCATGTCTGAGAGTTCTCCACAATTTTCTCAAAGACAAGTGAAATTCGCCACTTGGCCAGTGTGGTGGAAACTCTGACAGGAGACTCCTGTTCTGCTGCGGGACAATAAATCGTTGATAATGATGAAGATGACAATTATTGTTATTAATATTATGTATCTACCTACTGTAGTAATTAATACGTTATATATTTTGCGAAGTTTTACACGAGTTAGATAGTGAAGGTAGTTTAACTATAATATAATACGCACTGAAGTAAGTTTAGTGAATAACAAATTACCTTTAGCATTAAAACATTCCGTAATGATAATACGGTTTAACATTTTATTTATACTTAAAATCCTATCTAGTAACAACCCTGAAAAATTTGCATTCTGAAATCGGTTCGTTACAGCGATATCAACTCAACTTGTATTAAGCCCTCTCTGGAATAATTTTGATAGCTTTGAAGCTGAAAGGGTTAGTGGTCACAGAGCGCCGCAAAGCGCCGTAATTCCCGTAAAGCTCGCCGCACACAGACCCCCATTGCCGGTACTAATCGGCAGAGTGCCGACGCTCTAAATATCGCCTTTACGCAAATTTATCGAACCATAAATAACGACTCTATGAAAAATATAAATGTTCTCTTTTTTCTATCGTTTTCCGAGTATCGTGTTTTTTTTCATAGAGTCAAAAGCTTGAACAGACCACTTTCGCATTATGGAATTGCCAAAACTCCATTTGAATTCAGTGTACACAGGTCGTTTGTGTAAATATTTCCAGCAGAATATCAACTTCAACACTTGTAAATAAGATTCAGTTTCGTATGTCACGTAGGTTAAGTAAGACGTTTTAGTAAAGGCCGTTAACAGTGAGCGTAGAAATGAGATATTTTGGCAGTATTACGCAAATTGGATAGCTTTCAACACTCAACGGAGTAGGTTCCGAAGTTCGCGGGGGAAATTGAATTAAAAATATCATAAGACGTAAATATGTATGGAGATCGTAATGATGTTGCTTATGCAGTGGCTTCGTCTGCCTTTATGCTAGCAAATTGCGGCTTAGCTCCAGACTTGAGGTACTTGGCTGGTTTCGTTTCCTAAATAGCGTAATGTTTGTTTATAAAATTGTACTTTTCAGTTTGAAAAGGTTTGCTTTTCGAAGGGATTTTTGGGTGCACCATGTTCTCGATTTGGAAGGCGCATGGCGGTTGGTTTGGCACCAATTCCTTTAATTGGCCAATGTCCAGTAGTGACATCGAAAGGCTAGTGAATGGATAGATCGATGGATGGAATGCTCTAATTTTGATGTATGTTGTATACGTTCACAGTTGTCGCACTTTTTATTTTTATTTATAAAGAGTGTGACAATTGATCAGGTCCCCTAATATTAAGTG